>JAWWML010035020.1:0-10118 GCA_035047165.1 Ormyrus rosae
ACCCCCAAGATTATCTCCGACAAAAGAAAATTTTTTCTGATAAAAAGTTCTATTGACACATTGAGAAATCTATTATGTGCGTATTTTAGGCCCCTTTGACCCACTGTGCGGCCTGACGAATCCGAGATGTGCTTTTCGGGGGAATTTTGGGAGGTGTAGCGTCTTTGAATTGCTAAGAGGCAGATTATTTTCGATTGTTAAGCTGGTTTAAAAAGCAGAGTTTCGTTTAGGGTATGTCGAAAAAATATTTTCGGATAGTATTTACAAGGCAGTATTTTCTATCAGAAAGCTGAAGTTGTTTTAAATATTTTAGATTGTTGATTAAGTGAACTAGAAAAGTCATTGAATTTCTATTTTCTTTTTGTTTTTTTTTTCGTAAACTAAAATTAAAATTTTCTACTTTATAGTATTTGTGGTTACGCTGAAATTTCACATTTTATTCAAAACCTGAAATTTGTAGAAAAGCTTGAATTTACATACAGAGAAGGGCTGAATAGCAGTTAAAGCCCAGATTAATCCCCTGTAGTTAAAGCAATGTAATATAACCCGGGGAAAATGCAAATGTTTTATCGTTTATTTACTCTAAATTTTAATTTTACGTATATACTTAAATTTAAAATAAGTAGTAATTAATTATTAAGTAATAATTAATTATCCAACACAAATAAAATTAAAAGTTACGATCTAAAAAAAATTCGATGCTTTATAAACACAAAATGTAGAGAAATTGAAGGAGCGCTGGCATCATTCAATAATCTCGCAACTCAATTATTTTACAGCAGTGTACTTGTGATGGCAGGAGCGATATAAACTTGGGTAATGCGCATTATGTGTGCTTGAACTCGAGCTTTTAAGCACTTACTCTGTCATCTATCATCTTACTTTGGAGACGCATATTCAGCTGCTCTTTTATGAGGTATAATGAATATCCGCAAATAAGAGCAGGCATTTTGAATCCGAATATCTTGTAAATTTTTCTATATTCACAAATGGATCATTCGCAAAAGACAAGTTTAAAAGTGCTCATCATTACGAAAGAGCAGACTAAGAATAATTAAATAATAAACGTTGGAAGATTTTAATTAAAACCACTACAGCGCAGTGCATTTTAATTAAAATACCACGAAAGACTAGAAAAAGACAAGTTAATTTTTGTCCAGATGCAACGTTTCATACTTACGTAGACTCTTCCTCTCTCGCCAAAGTGTATTCGCAAAGAAACGTTCATAAAACCATTTATATTCTTCGAGTAAAAGCGGAGTGCCAATTAATTCAGTGAAATATCAGCATTTACCGAAGCACAATTTTAAAAAAGTACGTGTAAAGGGTCGAACATTCCGCATTAAAATGCTAATATCCCCTATAAAAATGATATAAATGTCGCAGAGGCGAACAATGCGAGTCGTTCTAGCCCTCGCATTTAATACGTCTCACTCTATTTATTTCCTTTCTATTTCTCTTTATCGTTCGCCTCTTACTCGAGCTCCCCGTTCATTACTACTTTTCACGGCGGCGACTCGTCTTTTTCTGCCTTCTACTCGTTTTTACGTTCGCCGCCCTTCAATTGTATCCTTGCTGCCCACTTCATTTCACTTCCCTTTATTAAATATAAAGTTTCCGTCGGCGCCGCCTCTTTGTTCCCTCTTGAAGCAAGCGAAGCTATTCTTTCTAAAACGTTAAATGAAATTTTTCCGGCTAATGCAGTTTTTTTCAGAGCCTGGCGCCTTCTGCCGCCACGCCGCGGGATGATATAATATCTGTTTTTAATTTCTATGAAACATCCTTCAAACCTTCCTTCGAAGTGCATTCTTTAAATTAATAACGTTTCGCCAATAGACGCGGAAAGTCGTAAAAAAAACAAAAAAAGATTTACCGCCGCCTTGATTTATTTTAGAACTGTCGAAGGTTCGAAGGCGCAGAAATCCAGACAGTCTCCGTACCTCAGGCAAACTATTATCACCCGCACCCAGAAATCTAACAGACAAATTGATACAGAGACGTATTATAGACTCTCGTCTGCGCGCGATACATTTTATAACGGTAACGAAGCAACAGGATCGCTTCGGAGTTCCCTCCGTTTCTCTTTGGCGGAGCTTGCAACACCTCCTTGGCGATTTCCGCCTCGTTCCGGGCTCGCCTCGCTCCCTCCTCTCTCTCTCTCTCTCTCTCTCTCTCTCTCTCTCTCGCGACGTCGACAAAGTGAAATCCAATTAAACGAAGAAAGTGGAAGTGCACTTGCTTTGCTTTCCCGGCTGCCGTACCTCCCCCCTCTCCCTCTTCCATCCGACGCGGCGGATTAAAGCCCGCATTACTCGATCGTTTTAATCCGGCTGGAGATGTGATGTTTTACGTCGCGCCTCGTCGCTCCGCGTAATAAAGAAACTTGTCGCGACGCGCCTGGCGATTAATTTTATGCGCGAGCCTCGGACTCGATCGTTCGCGCGAGCCTTCTTTTTTCTTTTATTATTCACAGCAGCGGAGCCGTAAGTCAGACGCGGACGGTTTGTTTGGTCGCGCGCCGTTTCTTTTTAACGCGCCGAAAAGCGAGGGAGGCGAAAAAAATACAAAGCAGAGAGTGAAATGTTGTGATTTGCGCGGGACGAAGCACTGAAAATATATACGTCATTGCAGCCGGACGGAAATACACTCATCGGCGTCAGTGTTCATTCATTTTTTTTCCTCGCGGACGGAAATAGACCCCCCCCCCGCGTTATACGTACAGTAATAAATGTATTGACAAACGTAAATATAAATATGGAACTAAAATAAAAGCGAAGGTTGCCCAAGACCGCCGCGTGGCTTGCCGCACATCCGATTATTTTTACGACGAGTAATTATTTTTAAATGCTTTGTAAAATAAAAAAATAAAAAATAATTGCGATCCGAGTGTGCGCGCGGGATGAAATCTTCGGCCGCTGTTGCATCATCGCGGGGGGGGGAGACAACCGTGAAAAAGGCATTCGTTATATCAATTTTTGCCCCGTCAATACGTTACGCCGCGTTTACGAGGGCAGTATCTTAGGAGGCGTACGCGTGAAGTTTATCCTTTCGAGCTTGTGTTGCAACAAGGCGTTAATAGCCTCAAGTAGATTGATGCCGAGAGACCTGATGTCCAGTCGCTCGTCAGCGTCAGATGCTTCGCGCGCCCAGTTTTAACGAAGAAGAAAGCCAAGCTCCCGCCTCTCTTTGATGTTTTTAGAAACTTGAATTAGTCAAAGTGCCTCGCTTGCTCGATGCGAATTTTAATTGGCCCCCGAGGGAGATGAGAGATTAATCGGTTATTTGCCGCTGAAATGCTAAAAATATATCAGAGATTTCGGCTTTAATTTACGCGAAGCTGGTCGGTATAGCTTCGGTTTTAAATGAAGCGAGCGCTGCGCAAACGGATTTCATACTTCATTTAGTCTCGCATCATTATGAATCATAACGTGAAATCCACCGCATAAATCGGCCGGAACTCTCTCGGCTGCCGCTCGCTCTTTATGTCGAGAAGTATATTTTCTACTTTGAATTTCCTCTCAATTGAAAAATACGGCAAAGCGACCCGAAGGCACTGCCGCTGAAATTTTCATCGGATTCCAATAAGAGTTTTCAATACCGGTCATACACCGTTTCCGCCCTACGGTGAGTGATTTGTCCGACGGGAGCTGAGTGGAATATCGCTCCCCGTAGGCTTGAAAAATAAGAAATTGAGGATCCTTTTGAAATTTTTCGATTGGCTCGTGATCGATTATATTTTCAGCCGGATCGAAATATGCGTCGCGGATCAATTATTGCATCTGTTTTACTTTCCTCTTTCGCGTTGAGTACAGCAGGGTTTTTTATAATCCGCTGGGAACTATTAGTCAGATGTAGGCAGGAAGATTCAATTTCCCGACGCGTCTGGAATTGGAGAAACTCCGAGTTCCATTATTGTGTTTAGCTAATTTTATTACATTACTGTTACGGACATTTCTACTGAAGGGGCTTAATTCTAACTAATAAATGAAAATACACTTTTAATTAAAGCTGTAAATAAAAACACTCTCGTGAAACGTTGACACTGTTAATTATTAAAAATTGACTGCAATCCAGAGACTTTTGTCATTATTTACGCTGGAAATACGATCCAGAGTCCAGTGCATCCTGTCGTACGCAACACAAAAGGCATCACCTTGCCGGGACTGGCTAGGCGTTGAATATCAATCATTGCAAATTGTGTAACGCGAAGCATAGATGATTTATCGTTGCCTCTGTTACCTGTTATAGTGATTAAAGTATTGATGCGGCCAAGAGGAAGAGTAATGAAGTAATAAACCCGACTGCACTCTGAGTACTGTTCCTGAATTTCAACCAAGAATTTATTACTCGAGAATAACGTTCCCGTTTTATTAGCAAACACGATTATTTATTATTTAATCGTATCTGCGATTTCCTGGAACGTATTTTAAAAATTTCATTATCAAATAATTCAGCTTTTCAAGCGTAAGGTCTTTTTATTGCGGTGTACGAAAGTAAACAGACCGCGAGTGCACCGTATTTCCATTTCAAAGTTTCGAGCGTTCACGGGCTGAAATACCTCGAAAACAATTTACATATACACCTAAGCCGGTGCCAAAATCTAGCACCGGAGGATGCGACAGTAAAGCTCGATCCCCGTGATTCGTGCAGTCAAACTGGCTAAATGCATAATCTTATGCAAAGCGTATTTCTTGTTTTGCAAAGCTAAACTGAAGTGACGTATTTTTGACAGAGACAGAGAGCAGGAATTTGCGGGACTGAAAGTTTTAATTTGAATGCAGTTAATAGCTTTACGAAGCAATAAGTTGAGGTTTGTTATTTGTTTAAATTATTATACACGATGATAATAATGCTCCACGAGTACACGCTATAATATCACGTTTAAGAGGTTTATTGCGTATATAATGCCTGTAACATTCACCGTAAAATGTTATTAATGCCATAAGGATTATAGGACAGAATACATAAATTTCATTAAAATTATAGTTTGGGAAATTTCATTCGATTAAATTAAAGTTTTACATTCGGATACATTAAGAATAAAAAGATTAGGGACTCTGGAAAATCGAAAAAATGAGAGCTTGCATCCGCAAAAACTCATTAATCAAAGTCTTCGTTTATCGAAAATCACCAGCATCTACGGCATTGATGCATTTTTTATTAACGGTCCTTAAAAGGCCTATAAAAAGAATAAGCTCCCGCATCGCTTCTCAGTCATGTTTTCTTTAGACCTCGACGATTACCCAGGCATAAAACTTGCGGATCACAAGATTAATTATTATGCACACTCTTTTAACGGTGCTAATCCTTGAAGCGAGAGAAAAAAAAATCAACGATTTTTCTAACAGCTTCATCGCCAGCGACTCGTGTAAACAAAATCGCGCGCTCGTCGGGCGAGAAGAGATCCCCTCGGAGAGGTGTCGAGCATTGGTATAAACAGTTCCAGTTCGAGAGCGAACTTTCAATTTCGAGGATAATCCGCATTCGGGGGCAAAGCGAGTGTTGTCGCGAACTCCGCAACTCCGCCAGCTGTTTTTGAAAAGCTCTGCCGCGCGAGAGAGGATCAACGAATGTATACGCGATGCAATCAATATACCGGGTGTGTAAATTGTGAAACGCTTTCAAAAGCTTATCTTGGAGTATAAGTGAATATTAGCCGACGGTTCGAGTGTATTTTTACCGCTGGAAAAGGGGGGACCCTTTTTTCGGTGGAATTTCGCGCCGGCATTTTTCTTGCAGATCCAGGCTCTTAACTCGTGTGTTTTTACTCGCCTTTCTCGGGCAAAAAGTCGTCTAGAGGACCGAAAATAGAGCGGCTAAAAAACGCGGCAAGAAATACGCAACACACACCGCGCCGTTTCGGAAGAAAAATGAAGGTGGTGGTGGCTTTTTGTTTCGTTTCGCCGCGCGGATAAGTGGGAGAAAGAGTTGCGCAAAAGACTTTTGAAAAAAAAACATAGGATAATGCATACCGAGCGACGACAGATAAGCTTTGTCTAGTCGACTGCATATTCAAGGCATTTTTACAATGTGTCCGCGCGTTTTTTAAATTTTTCAAAGTGAAAACCGGGCACAAAGCGCGTTTGGCGCGAGAGGTTTGTTGTACTTTTTCGAAATGAAAAATATAATGGCGCGGGAATAAAATACCTGGAATGGCTCGCAGAAATGGCTTATCGCAAACGTGTGTGTCCTCCCGCGGTGACGCATGGCAACAATAATGCGCACCGGTTACTTTCCACGTTTTCGAAATGCGAGATCGTTAAAAAGCGCCGATGTATCAAGTTTGCAATAATATATTATTTATCGTTTATTAAATCAAAAAAAGGGTGCCGAGCTATTTATATCAATCGACGGGGAGGAACGACGTCCAACAGTTTACCGCGAGGAAAGAGTATAGGCAGTTTGGAAAAAGAGCAGCTTCCTGTACCGGCTCGAGGGTATAAAATTCAGCTCGTAGCTCAATATTCCGGGGCCATTCACGGCTCCGCGAAAGGTCAAACGCGGCGGCTCGTAAAAAAAAACAGGGTCCACGCACACGTCGAGCAATTTCCCTAATCGGCGTTACGCGAACGCTTTTCCTCTGCGAGCTCTTCCCGGCAGGGCGGTATATATATATATATATATATATATGTGATAGCTGGCAAGGGTCTGCTGGTGCGCATCTTCGAAAGCGGCGACACGCGCCCGCAAGATCAATAAAGCGACTTGGCCGCGACGCGAAAGGAATTGATAGTGCACGGCTGCCGGGAGATGGAGAAAGAGAGAGAGAGAGAGAGAGGGACTTAAATTTCCTCGCCATTAATCTCCGCGGCGCACCGGAACGGACGTCGATTCTGCACCTCCGAAGCAAAAAGAATAACCGCTTTTATCTCCTCTGCCGCTGCATTTTTTCCCCGCTATGAATCGGAAAGTTGCCCCGGCTGACGAATGATTTTTACGGCCGCGCGCGTAATGCGCCGATGTGGAGGACACGAGGCGCGCCTGATTTATCGATCGTTCGCTGCTTGTCGGTAAATATTAAACGCGCCGCTCGCCGAGTACTTTATTGGAAATTATATAAACGCGAAATGTGTACGCTCGGATTGTATTAGCAGTCGCGCGAGAGCTCTCGCGATTTTAAAATGAAAATATTCCGTGCAATCAGCGAGCGGGTAAGGAGGCTGCGGCGATGGAGTTGTGACGCGCGACTAATGCGATAAACGTCGTTTGATTGCAGGTAAAAATTTGATCGGCAGGTCGAATTTTTTTACTCTCCGATGCAATTAGTGCGAAAAGGGTGCATTTTCAATCGTTGAATCAACAATCCGCCCTCGCGTTTTGACATTCGATTATTCTACATGTATAATCGCGAGTAATATTTTTCTACAAATCAACACTGCCCTCGCAACAATTCGATTTAACTCTCGCGCGACGACCCAACAGCGCTTACAATAAAATATACCGAATTCCCGCGCGGAAGCGCGGCTTATTAAACCCAAAGAGCGCCGAATCGGAGAGAGTCGTGCTCGGCGCAGATTAGCCGGGGCCTACACGAGCCTCGGAGCCTCTCCCGACAGTCTACGTTCAGCAACCCCCGCCGCCGACGCTTATTCCGCCGGTATCCGTGTAATGCATTTCGGAGGACAAGCCGCAAGCCATAGTCTTCCGGCGGGGGACCCGCACACACGTCTGGCGCTCTCTCTCTCTCTCTCTCTCTCTCGCACAATCGCCTCCTCTCTGCAGCGCGCGACGAATCCCGAGCTCGAGAGAGATCTGCCGCCGCCCGCTGAGAAGATCACGCGGCTGCGCGACACTTCGCCGCGAAATAGTTGCGGAATACTTTTGGAGAGGAATCGTCGAGAGGTGCGATATGGGTGTTTCTTACGCATTGGTTGAGAACGACAGCGACGATTCCTTGATGGGGAGGTGAGTTTGTTTTATCGGTTAGTTTCGTGTCTCGGAGTAATGATGAGGCTGCAATCTAGTTTGATCGCTTAATTCTGGGATTGGCTTGTCGAATTCCAGAAATGACCTCTCAGGAATGGAATTATAGGACTGCTGATATTCCCGTATTGCGTTATTGCCTAAAACAACTCTGTTTATAGATTCAGACAACATTATGTTTTATGGGTCATTAGATATTTCAATTTCACGACCCATTTCTAGTCTATCATTACAACGCATCACTGAACCGTTCCACATTTGTTGAAATACGTCGACATAATTCATAAAAAAAAAAAAAATAAATAAACGCAGCCACCAATTTTCGCGTAAATTCACGATTACCGTCAGCTCGGAATTTCGGAGAAAGGTAGAGAGATTCCTCCGATTCCGGCTCGGTGTTTATCCAAGTGCAGTATACTCGGGCATGCCAGGTCCTTCGATTGCCCCCCTCTCCCCCCCCCCCCCCGACTCTGATCTCGACGTCGCTCAGCGTGACAGGCGCCGCGACAGGGGGGAGAGTGTAAGCCAGACCGCAGCGGGTAATGACCACATTTCATGCGAATCGACGACGCGCCGCACGGAGATGCCTCCGGGGCGTTCGCGCGCTTTTCCCCCCTCCCCCGCGGACTCTCGACTTTTCTCGAAGGGCCCTCCGGAGGTGCGCATCGATATCTCCCCCGGTTTTTTGCCGTCGGGGGTTTTCCGGGAAGTGTCGAGTATTCGATCGGGAGTTATTGGCATTGCGACTTGCGTATCGAAGTGTTTTGACGAATGAGTCGTCGCGTTCGTCGGCCGAATAATACGCGCAAATTAGCCTTTTTTGTACAATTGAGCGTAAACACTTCAAACTATCGGTATTTCCGCGAACGCTCGAATATTGAAACCGACTTAAAGAAGAAGCTTTAAAAAAGGATCGACAAACTCAGCGAGCCCGAAGAAGTCTCCCGAATTCCCAGGTTGACGTAATCGACAGCCGGCCGCGGAAGCTCCCCGATCGCAAGAACTCGTTCATCCGCACAAGTCATCAAATTTAACTCTCGCGCGCGCACCTCCCGCTCGGCGCTTATCCCGGCGGCAGCATCGGCAATTCCAGATTGATGGTTTCCCCTATTCAAATCCATTCTCCCGCGTAAGCCTTTTTTAATGCCTCGTAAGAACGGGCCGCCGGCTCGGCCGCGCGATATTGTTAAAGCCGCAATAATACAGCGGGAGGGAGAGAGAGAGAGAGGGAGCGAGCGGGAAAGTCGATCAACGCGTAATACCTTGAAAGTTGAAAAATTGCGCGAAAGCGAAATCCCAGGCCCGCCGGGAGTTCTCGAGTTCTCTCTCAGGCTTCGCGTCCGTGTCTCTGTGTACAAGCGAATTTCATCTCTCTCTCCCTGGAGCGCAACACAGCGCGCGGTATAAAATGGGGGAAAAAGATCGAAAGTTAGACTGCTCCGAGTCTCAAATACATGTACTCCTCTTCTTCCTTTCGAGCTGCCTTTTTCTCTCTCTCTCCCTTTTACACCGATTGCTCCTTTTTTGATCGTACGTCTGACACGTACGTATACAGACTGGGGAGGTAAGCCGCTGGAAGAGCTGCGCAAAAAGTCCACGGTGCATATACACACAAAAAGTGTACTGCTCGCTGTCGTGCACATGAGAAATGTAACCACTTTCGCGCGTATTAAATTACTTTTGCAAACGTATATATATATGTGCGTTTTCGAAATGTAATTTCTTAATTCTCGGTGTACCGCTAAAAAGTGGATTTTGAAAATGAATTTGAAAAATTAGTTTATTCTGAAAAAAAGGTTCATCCCCTTACGAGAAAAATCCTCTCAATAATTACGTCAGCGGAATTTCTATTTATAAGAAAAGGCTTTTGCTCCTCTCAAATGGATTTCTATTTAGTCAGAAAAACCATAATTTTGTCTGAAAATGAAATCTGTTTCTGACGAACAATATTCCTCTTATTACAAATGGAAATTCCGCTGACGTAAATATTGAGAGGAATTCTCAATGTTCCTCCCGTAAGAAGAGGATCGTTTTTTCAGTGTACGTCTAAGATTGAGCGAAAGGGATTAGTCTCGTTATTAAGAAACTAGATTTGCATCTGCTCGTGCATTCAGTTTCTGTCAGTAATGTAAATCGCGATGCGCTTATCAGTGCGTTAGCTTTAGGTTTGTAGTCGAGTTACGGGACTCAAAATC
>JAWWML010035021.1:0-10116 GCA_035047165.1 Ormyrus rosae
ATTTTGCAGTTACTGTTATTGAAATATTTATATATTTAAACTATATTTTTACTATGTGATTGACATCATTGTTAATACGGAATACATCAAACTCGCCTAACTTTTTACTTTTCAAAGTTAATTTTTTTATATTTGAATTTTCTGAGTAATTACAGTCCAGACTGAAAAATATGCTTAAAGCTAATCATACGGCGCCTAGTGCTGCTTGAACGTCGAAGAGTTTTTCGTTGAGAACGACGTGATACTTTTCGATATGTCAGGCTGCACCCACTGCGACGATAACTGGCTGAAAGGTTTTGCCGTCTTTCATGTGACGGTCCTTCAGATCGGCTAATTTGGGTTGAACATCGTTTGCTGCCTATTATTAAACTATAATGATTATCATCAAAATTTAAATAAAATGGAAATTCAATTTAATTTTTTTAATTTTATATGGTAAATTTTTAATTTATGAAATGCATTACCTCAACTCTTAATATAAAAGTTTCTCGTCGTTCTTGTAAAGATAATAATATTTCTGAAGGTAGAATACTATAAAATCTTCCTTTTTTTACAAAATATTAATTTATATTAATAAATAAATAATATATATAATAAATTTTTAAGATATGAATTCTGAAAATTGTACTAAGCGATTTCAGTTTAAATAATAAACATTTTATACGTTTTTCAATGCAAGCAAACAAATAGTTTAAATACGTTAAAACGATCTCATGCACAATAGCACTAACCTGAGCTTAAATCACCAGTTTTTAAAAGTTCAATCAAAACTAAATCCTCAACATTTTTAACATTCAGTGTGTCCAAGTAAGAAATTAAAAGTATTTTTATTTTTTTCCATTGATCAATGCTAATAAATTGTTTGTTTGGGTTTAATAATTCAAAATCAGTAACTGAAAAAATATATAATAGTTTATTAATATAATTTAATTTTTACTAACACTAATAATTAAATTAACTTACCAGATCTCTTGCTGCTTGAATTGATAAGCATGGAAATGTTTTTATGTAATCATAAACGGAGAGATTTGTTTCTGTTAAAAGGGTCTTTCGCAAATCAAAACTTGTTTTCCATTTATTAAGTACCTCGTCCCAAAGTTCTAAATGGTTGCCAAGCCAAACAATATCTTCATTTTCTAAAAGAAAATAAATTACATTAATTTAAATTAATTAAAATAATAACTAGTTGATTCATTTAAAAAACAATTACCAAGACTTATATTAAGATAAAAAATTTAAAAACTTAAATAAAAACCACTCACCATTTATATTTTCTAATTCATCAGCATTCATCAAATTATTAGTAGGTTTGCAAGAAACTTTCCCTTGTAAAAGTTTTGCCTCTCGTAAAGATGTGACGTTGTTAGCATCACAATCACCACCAGACTATCACTGAACGTGAAACTCACATGCAAATAATCTAATATATTTGCAAGTCCTTTTGTGTTTTATGTTCGCGCCTGGGAGGTGAAGAGAGGCAGGCCACCGTCTCGCCTGTCACGAATCCGATTTTTCGAATTGCGTGCGCATGTTAGATTAGTAAGCAACCGCGGCGCGGCACCGCAAACGGCAAGAATGAGTGAGAGAGAGAATTTGGCGCGCGTGGCCTTAGAAAAGCCAAAACTATTAAAATACGGCTAATTTGCGAGCGTGCGTGCATACAATTATGCAAAAAGGGCTCGCGGATTTATCTATGCCCTTACTTTTGTGAAAATTAGCCATATCGCGCCGGAAAAAGCGTATGAGTGCGAATGTGAGGGAGAGAGAAAATCGGCAGCTGCCATGCGGTGGGCTCGCCGTAGCGTGTGATTGGACGTCGTGACGTCAGAGGCGGCTGTGATTGGCTGCCGCAATTCGAGCTCGGCGATCTCGCGTCCCGGCGCTCCTTGCCGGCCGGCGAGCCTGACAGTTCCTGCTCACGCGCCCTAGAAGCCGGTCGCGATTTTGAAGTGTTCCCGAGTGCGAGACAAAGAGTGAGAGTGCAAGAGTGACGACTACGACGAGGACGACGATCATCATGTCATCCACCACCGCAACCACCACGGCGAAGAGGACGACGATCACCACGTCATCCACCACCACGGCGACCAGGATGACGACACTCTCCACGGATCCTGGGTATTGTGCGGACGCACGTTAGTTAAAAGTTTAAGTTTTTGATCCAGAGTTACAGCCACGTGGCTGCATTTAATAGTTTTTGGGGCGAGTTTGATTGAAAAGTGTAAGTGGTATTGCGAGGCCGCAATCCACCAGTTATTTACATAGTTTTGAGCCCTACAGTGGCTATTATTATTTTTTTTTGGTGCTACTCGTGCGCGCGGCCGTTGGTGTGCTCGCGCGGCGAAGTCTGTGTTCGGATTGTGGAACTTCCTAAAGCCGAACTGGAAAGGATCCAGGAGCTTTTTCCGGTTAATAAAGGCCGTTATTTGTTTTAGCGCAACTGCTTCGAAGATCTTGGATAAGGCGCCAAGAATGCTAATTGGGCGCAGATGATCTATCTGCAATGGCGGGAAGCTAGAGGGAAAATGACCTGACTGAAAAGAGGTGTCAAATATTAGCAGAAGCATCGGCAGGATCACTGGCAAGCACTTTTTGATGCAGCTGAGCGGCAGGCCATCTGGGCCACGAGCGTTTGATTTGCACGAGGGCAAGACGTGTGCAAAGTAAAATTACTCATCGGTCGACACGCGTGCCATGGCACGATAGTCGACGAACGGGGCCGGATCCGCCGCGCCGATAAAATATTCGTTGATTTCTTCGCAGCTCGCCGGGAGCTTCCAAGGTTCCTTGGTTTTGTTTGTGATGCCCATATCGTCGACACAGCTCCATAGTTGCGTGGGAGTTTTTGCAGAGCGAAGTCTTTCCCCATAGTGAGCGGAGATGTTTTTTCGCGCTTCCGTAATCTTCGAGGTGAGGAAGGCTACCCCCGTGAGTCGACTCCGTGCAGGCGATGAATTTCGCCTCAATCGAGGGCCCGTAGGTCGTGCAGGAAAGCATTCTCGTCGAAATCACGGGAAGAGCGACACGTGATCGGGCAAGGAGTAAACTTGGGGACTGCGAATTTCAGCGAGGCCGTTAGAAGGTCGTGCTGGGAAATGCTTGGCAGAGAGAGTTGCTGATGCTCATCGACGAGCGTTGGATCACTCACGCAGATGTAATCGACGGTGGAAGGTGAGTTGCCTACGTGGTGAGTTGGCTGAAAAGCGAGTGGAACGAGGTTGCATATATTTAGAGAGTCACCGAGAATTCTCCTTGAGGTGGAGGCTTGAGTCCAGTTAATATTGAAGTCGCCGACTAATGTAATAAAATCTTGCTTGGCATTGCAGTTGAGTATTGCCTCCTCGACGTCCTCCCAGAAGCCGGCTTTTGGAGGGCTGTACACAACGCACAGAAGAACTTTGTGAGCGCGAAGAGTTAGCAGGACCAGCAGGAATTCGGGTCTCTTGGTATAGATACCGGGTTGCGGGGACTGGTGCACGAGTCTGCAGCCTAGAGAAGCGTGCGCGTAGATGGCGACGCCGCCGCCGCCCTTGCCGATGCGGTCCGCCCGAAACAGTTCGTAGTCCGGGATGTAAAAGCGACTGGAGGCGCTGGCCGGCTTAAGCCAGGACTCGCTGATTGCGAGAACGTGTAGCTCGTTTGCTTTGATGAGAGAGTGGATGTCCGAAAAATGTGCTTCGAGGGACTGAACATTTATGTGGCCTATTTTTAGCGTGGAGAGATTAGTGTTGTCCATAGTCGATAAGCAGAAAGATTCCGTAGTATCGGACATTTTTCTTTGTCTGTGGCGGAGTGCGCGCAGTTCCCCTTGTCAGCCGCAACGCAGTTCGCACATTTCAGGGTGTGTTTGGCCTTGCAGCTCTTACTGTCGTGCTCGCCTGCGCAGTAACAACAGCGCGGCCGGTTTTGGCAGTCGGCAGCAGTCTGATTGAAGGCACAGCACTTGAAGCACTGCCTGATGGTCATGTGATCATCGACTCGACACACCGACCAGCCGATATGTATTTTGCCCTTGCCGAGCAGGGCTATCCTGTGCTCCGGCTTCACTTCAGTGACGCAGGATCTTGTTTCCTTCGCTCCTCTGGGGTATTGGTAGATGATTTTGACGTCGTCGGCAAGTGCATTTGGCAGGTTTTGCTCAACTATACGTAGAGCGGTCTCTTCTTTGTTGAGGTCTACCGATATGTCATGCACAATGAGGCGAGAGGTCGTTCTTTATTTCGAGTCCGGCGCCGGCAAAAGCGGGGCAACTCTGGAGTGCAGCGGGTTCGAGCTGTTAGAAGTTAGAAGGAAATAGAGGCCGTGTCCCTCAAGTATCACGGAGTTGTTGGGATCGTAATTTAGCCGTTGCACATTCATTTTGAGTTGCGTGGGATCAACTGCCTTTTTTAATGCCTCTTTGGTTGCTGCGGAAGACGTCAAGGTGCTCTTGTTGGCGTCGGATGGGCCGACGATAATGCGCTGCAGCTGGCTTATTGCGATGGCCTTCCCACGGTTTAGCTTAACCTTAGATGCTGGGTTCAATTATCGTGCGGGATTTGACGCTGCCGCACTGGAGTAAGACGCCCCGGCTACAGCTGCTTGCGCGCTCGCGGTACTGGTAATGGCGTTTTTGGCATCGGTTATCGAGTCACACGCTTGGTCCACTGAGGTCTTGAAATATTCTGCAACTTTCGCAACGGCCATCTGGTGAACGTAGGCATTCGACAACTCACGGACCGCGTCGTCAATGCCGCCGATAGCTGCAACAAGCTTCAAATAGCGGGGCTTATCTTGTTCGTTCCGGAAGAGGTCAAGAAGAGCGTCGCGGTACTCGCCGATTTTAGCGCAGATCTTATTTACTTCCTCGTACGTGACAAGCGGCTTTGGCGGCGAGATATCGGGTCGTGGTCGCTTCTCCCTTCCATTCATGATGTAGCGGTAGCATTGAAGCCGTGTCAGCAGCGAGAGGGGGCTGGTGAGGCGAACTTGTCCAGTCCGTGTGCCGTAAGTTGCGCTGATTGGCCTCACAGGTGTGCACGGCGCTTGCGCCTAGGTGCGCGGGCTGGTGGAAAATTCGTCGAAACCGCGCCGAATTCGCAGAAACAGCCAACTAACCTCAAAATCCGAACTGCGGTGGCCCACAAAAAACTCTGGATAATTACTCAAGCCGGCCCTCCGCAGCGTGGGTAACACTCACGGTGGTGGCTTGCAGTATTGCGCTTGCAACGTTGACCTGCAAAAGAGGCCCGGAGGCAAAGAATGCAGAAAGCAGAGCTCAAGAGACACAGCAAAAATACAACGAACGTTTATACTCACAGGAGAGAGAGAGACGTGTCTTACGTCGTCCGTTAGTTTCAGTAGAGCAATCTCAGTTGAGTGAAAAGATCTAATCCCCGTCTGGAAGTGATCTAAAATGCTATTTTTATTCAGAAAGTCGTATAATTGCTCATGTGCGAGCTTTTCTAGAACCTTAGAAAGAAAACATAAGAGAGCTATTGGCCGAAAGTATGATGGCAAAGATGGAGTTTTGCACTTTTTTAAGGGGATTACATGGGCTTTTGCCTATAGTGCAGGAAACTTGCCGGTGGAGAAGGAGTTGAATAATTTAACTAAATATCGACTAATCACCGGTAGTGACTTCACCATAACACTCTGCGGTATGCCGTCGACACCCCTCGCTTGAGACGAGAAGTGCGAAATTGCTAGGATGATGTCATTAGCATTAACACTTTTAAAGTGAAATCCCTCTAAGGGAGCTTCAGAAATTGCTTTCAGCCCTGCGTCCATGTTCATCAAGAGAGGAACGTGAACACCAGCAAAGTACTTGTTCAGATCACCCGGCGAAAAGCTACCCAACTCCTCATCGCATCCTGTTAATAGACCTAAGGTCTTTAGTTCCTTCCAGACGTTATTATTCTGTAAGGCGTCGAATATCTGTTATGGTAGTAATTAGTTTTGTCCGTCTCAGTCATGGCGTCTATCTGTTTGCGGAGGGTTAGGAATTCATCTAGGAACGAGAGATACAGAGATACAGAGCAATACGTTTTCGAATCAGCTGGGCCAACTCCGTGATAATCCACAGCGGTCTACCCTTTTTTGGAGTTATTTGCTTCGGCAGTGCCAAGCTGTCTACGGCCGCCGTGAGATTATCCCTGAGACAACCCAGAGCCGATTTGACGTCGATATCTGAAGCATCAAAGGGCGACCAATGATCTTGGTTTAAGTATTCAGTCAAAGAAGTAGATGAAATATTTTTAAAGTCACGATATTCAAAAGATTTGACTGAATAAGAGCATGTTTTGTAGGCCATTGACATGCTTATGACATTGTGTTTGCTATGAGAGTCGCCGGGGTGCTACAGTGCTCAAGTATGACGTCGTTATCATCAACGAACATTATGTCAATCCAGGTGAGAGACGTGGGAGTAAAATGCGTGGGACCGTGCTGAACCAGCTGTAGCGAAAGTTCAGCCGATAATTTGCAATCAAATTTGGCATCATCACTCTCTTTCAGAAGATCGGCATTTAGATCGCCCATTATTACTTTATGACTATAGTCAAATGTAAACGTACGCAACTTATCGAGGAAGTTTGGATCCAATTTAATTTAATTCTTTGTGGCAGGGCGATGAAATATGCTAGTCTTCGCGGCAGATAAGTGAAATGTGTTAGTTTTCGCGGCAGGGTAATGAAATGTATTAGTCTTCGCGGCAGGAGTCCAAATATGTTAGTTTTCGCGGCAAGGGCGCGAAATGAGATAGTCTTCGTACAAAAGTTGAAATGTGTTAGTCTTCGACTGAATTTTGAAATGTGCTAGTTTTCATAGGGAGCGATGGTATGTGGACATCAGTCGTTCCGTTGTCTTTAGTAAGAACGACGATAGACTGATTGGTCTGTAGTCTTTTGGTATGGTGTGGCTTCTTCTACCAGCTTTTGGTATGAAGACCACTCTCACTTCTTTCGATTTTCCAGGTACATATACTTGGATTAGGCATGCCTGAAAAATTCTGGTCAGCGTCTTTATGATGCTACTAGGACATTTTTGTAGCATGATGGGCATTATCTCATCTAGGCCCCCCGATTTGTAGAGGCTGAAAGTTTTTATTGCCCATGCTACTTTAATTTCTGTAACAATCTCTTCTGCTTTCCTTTCAGCTTGATTCAATCCTCTTCGATCGCTCCGTTCTTCCTCCCTTGCGTTTTCAGGGGCTGCTTCTTTGCATCCTGGAAAGTGTGTACTCATGAGATTTAGGGTTTCGCTATCGGATTCTGTCCACGAGTCGTCTGGTCTTCTAATGTTGTTTGGGACTATTGGATCCTTAAACAGCACCTTTCTTAGCCTGGCGGTTTCGTTTGTATCCCTTATGATTTCACTGAATTCCTTTAGCAATTTCCACTTTTCTTCTCTTATTCTCCTTTTGTATTCATTGAAACTGGTCTTATATTCGCCCCAACCTTCTTCTGTTTTGGTTCTTTGTGCCACTTTGTAAATCCTTCTCGTCTTTGTCCTGAGTAGCCTCAGTTCCGTATTCCACCAAGGTTTGGCGTTCCCGCCTGGTCGGCTAATCGGACATGACTTTTTAAATTGCCTTCACTAGCGCGTTTCCTAATTCTCTTATCCATTTCTCTAACTCTTCGTTTGTTGGGTTCTCTTTTATCGGGATTATTTCCCCATTGTTTGATGACCCCTCTACGAGCCTCTTAAATTTCTCCCAATCTGTTTTCTTAGGGTTTCTAAAGGGTATGTTTATCGGGGTTGGGTAGTTTATTTTAAATCGAATTCTCCTACGGTCAAAAAAAGATCTTTCCAGGGAGACCCTCCAGTCCTCGATTGCTAAACCCTCCCCACCCGTGATCAATGTTAGATGTATTACTTCCTCTCTATTCTATTTGCAAAAGTTGGTACATTTCCTCTATTACCTATAGTTAGGTTGTTAGTTATAATAAAATCTATTATTGACTGACCTCTTTTGTTGATATCTTTGCTTCCCCACTGGGTATGATGACCATTGGCATCGCACCCAATCACCAGTTATCCTCCGGATTTCCTTGCCTCTCTGACCAGGTTTTGAAGGGCTTTTGGTGGTGGTTCCTCCTCCTCATATGGCATGTATGCGGAGGCCAGTAGGAGTTTACCGTTTACTTTAGTCCTCGCATATCGCCACGCTCAGATCTCCTGTGCTATATGGTGATAGTAGGGAAAGCTTAAATGTTTTTTTAACTACTATGCACGCTTTTATCTTACCTGTTGCTTGACTGTGTAGCAAGGTATACTTCTTTGTCTTTAGTCCAAGGATTTTGCCTTTGGTGAGCCAAGGTTCCTGAACTAGGGCTACGTCTATCTTCTTCTCAGTTAAGAACAGCATCAGATCCTCCGTGGCCGCCTCGCAGTGGTTCAAATTAATTTTTTAGGGACTCCAAGGATTCTTCATCTACGATGAAGGTGAAGTCCTTTTCCCTGCCGTTTTGGCTCATCACCGAAAAGAGAACTCTCCAGTTGTGAACCTTCAGGCTTTTATTCTGGTTTCCAAAATCTTTCGCACTGTTTAATCCTTTTCCGGAACCGGAGAGGGAATCCACAGCGCTATCGTCTTCCGTAGTGGTAGTCTCGACATGGGCATCACCTCGAGTTGGGCATTCGGCCAGATTTCGCCGCAGTTGCGGATAACTTGCATCAGGAAGTCGTGTGACTCCCTGTTGCTGCACCCCACGACTTTGACTCCTTTCTGGCATCCGGCCCCATCGAAGCCCACCCTGTCGCTGTCGCTTTCGTCCAACTCAGCAATAGCCAGCAGGATCCTCGACTCTACTTCCATACACTTTTCGACCGTCATTTTGCCGTCTGGGTCGGAGCGATCCACTACGGCGATCTGACAGTCTTCAGGAGAATCGAAGCTCGTCGAGGGTTTAGCCTTCTTTACTACTTTTTCTTCCCCGTCCCCAGAGCGCATCCTTTTTATCGTTTTCCTTTCGGAGGTTGGTGGTTAGGATTTGTCTAATTTCGGAGAGAGTCCTCCGTAGCATTAGACCTCTGCAGCTTTTTAGCTATTGTGTTCGTCTGCTCTTCTTTTGCAATGGTCTTCATCCTCTTTGGCTGTTGTCCCGCCTCGAATTTGGAGACCCTCTTTTTGTTGAGCTTG
Source organism: Ormyrus rosae (assembly GCA_035047165.1). Lineage (NCBI taxonomy): Eukaryota > Metazoa > Arthropoda > Insecta > Hymenoptera > Ormyridae > Ormyrus > Ormyrus rosae. Next base: position 9,122 of record JAWWML010035021.1, read on the forward strand.
ATAAAGTCTATTTCCCTCTTGGTAAGCTCTTCCTCCTTCTTCAAGCTCATTTTCTTGAGGTACGTTTTGGCGTTTCATAGGCTTTCTTGGCCTTTAGATCCTCCTTTTCGCCCCCCTCTTTTTTCCCCGGTTTTGCTTTGTCGGCTTCTGAATTAAGCAAATCCCTCTAGACGTCAGAGTCGATGGAGTCGATTATGCATCCTTTGACGGATAATTCGTCTTCGGTTGCTTCGTCGAGTTCCATGTTCTCCAGCCGGGAAGAAATGCTCTCAGGGCCTCCTTTGCTCCCCTTTGTGGCAATTTCTGTACTACTGCATCTTGTCGCATGAGGAATTGCTCCGGCAGCCAAGTGGTCCACTGCCAGTTCCTTCAAGAGTTAAATTGAGCTCCCCTCCCCCCTCCCCCCAGAATCCGAATGGGGCTCGGCCATTTCCGAGAAAGTGGGAGAATTTCCCATTGCTGGGTTACCTCTTGGGGTAATTTGATTTATTTCACTCCGATCTATGATCTTTGGTTTTCATATTCCCTTGTCCGCGGTTGTTTATTCCGTCCAGGGACAAAGTCTCTGATCAGTTATTCACAACTATCCATAGGAGATCCCTCCAGAGGAGGTCCCCTATGGACGTTTCACTATCCGCAACCCGTGGATGCCCCCGGTAGCATGGGAAAACTGCTTTTCACTCGAAAAAATGTCCCGGGGCATTGCCACTTGCTCCTACTTAATTATCTATAACTATTGAAGCATTGGAGATTTTTTAACCTACAGCCTCTCAAATTATGGATCTTTTCCTCTACTTTCATTTGTTTTTTTTGTGAAACTTTAGATTTAATAGGAGGTGATTTATTGTCAAATAACGAATTACGAAGTTTTAGAGAAAATAGTATATTTCGATATAAGTGTGCGAAGTGTCGTCATGGCGCACAGTGGGAAAAAATGGAAACAATTCGAGCCACGCGGCAATTCTGAGCAAATATGAATAATTCTTTTTTTAAAC
>JAWWML010035023.1:0-10116 GCA_035047165.1 Ormyrus rosae
AATAGTAGAGTACGAATTCCTAGAATTTGTGTATTTAAATTGAGTATTTTTGTTTTGACGAGAAATAATAATTAAAATTAGAAATCTAAATTAAGAAATAAAAAAAAAAGAATGAAAAAAAAAATTTTAATTTGTTTAAACAAATTAATATAACATTATAAAAAATTAGAATTTAAGAATAAAGTATCTTTAAAAAAAAAAATAAAACAACACTGTGATAAAAAAAAAACATTCAGATGCCTTTTTTACTGCGTAAAAAAGCATCTGAAGAAAAATAAGTACGTCATAACAGATGCAACTTAGAGAAATAAGCGATGATAAAAGGAAATTAATTCAATAAGTTATTAAATAACGAAACTAGAGGCAATAGAAGCTCATGGAAGTTTGAGGATTAACGATCTTCTAGAACCTTCCATGAACTTCTATAAAGAATAATTAAAAAACCATAATAAATAGGAATTCAAGACTTACTACAAAATGTAGAGCGGAGGAAGCTACACCGACTGTATATACAAGAATTTAAATTTAAGTAATATTTTTTAAGAAAAACGAAAAATTGAGTTGTAAAGGTCTCTGGCCGTTCGCCCTATATAAACTAAAAAAAAAAACTAAACAGCGAACGCTCAAAAAACATTGTGCCAACTTATACACATGCTTCCACTTCTCAAACTGCAGATAATCTAGCTAATCAGGTAAACTATCGTATGACATTTTACAAAAATGCTGTTGTTATATATTGTGATTAATGTGATTAATTCTAAGTGAAAAATATGTTTTAGACGAACGATGACATCATTAGTACTGAACATATATTGCATGATTCCAGTTTACTTGAGAGGCATTCTGATCAACAAAATGTTCAAGTAATCTCAAATTATTTATTCAAAGACTTTCCTTTTTTGCAATTACAAGAAATTAATTTTTATTTCAGAGTCGACAAAATCCTGTAAAATCAGTCTATGAAAGACAGACTGATCGTTTCAAAAGTAAATTTTTGAAATCCGAAAAAAAAAATTAAAGTGGAAAAAGGTTGCAAAATCTAAAATCAATGTTAATAAAGTTGGTAAGAAATGTTAGATAATAAATGTAAATTCAAGAAAAATTGCTTTATTATTGTTTGTAATTACAGATAACGTTGCAATAACTGAAATGAATAAAATTTTTGAAATAAATCTACCCAATGCTTCAAAAAATGGTGCTTCAGATAATGCAAACCAAAATTCCACTTCAGAAGAAGAAAATGTAATTTCTATTAAGAAGGGAGTTTTCTGTAACGCATTGGCATACAAAGATGCGTTCAAACAAACAAACTGCCAACGGTTTTTTACCATAGTGAATCGTGGTATTTATGGCGATAAAGAGTTGTCAAACCGATGTGTACAACAGCAAAGGAGAAATAAAAACAAAGTTTTGCTTTCACCTGTTAAAACAGAATTTGTAGACGATGAATTTTATAGATTTTTATTAATCCGAGGTTATCCATCGCATATGATCGTAGAAGAGATGAAAAAGTGTAAGAAATACCATCATAATTTCATTACAGCTGCAGCCAAAGCTATTTTGTAGAAAAATGAAAGAAATGACTGAAAACACTTCTCCACCTGCATCTCCTACAAGTGATTAAGGATTGATGTTCCTACCATTATTGTATTCGATAAAAGTGTATTATTTAGTTTTAGTTCAAATTGCAGTACAACAAATGTATTAGTTTATTTAAGTACAAAATTTTACTACAAAAAAAAGTATTAGTTTATTTAAGTACAATATTGCATTACATAAAAGTATATTATTTAGTTCCTTTTAGTCCAAAATTGTAGTACAAAAAATGTATTAGTTTATTTAAATACAAAATTGTAATACATAAAAATGTGTTAGTTTGTTTAAGTGCAAAATTGTAGACGTAAAAATATATTAATTTGTTTTTAATAAATTCATTTAGTTTCTTAATATAAAATATAATTTAATTCGATTATTTTCGTTCATTTTCCGAAATCCCACTGCTAAGACGAAAGTTGATTTATTATTTTTTTTCATACATGTTTGCAGGTAAACATAGAAAATTTTTTACTCTCACAACTTTTCCTCTTATAGTATTTGCAGGCCTTATTAAAATACAATAGGTTTCTCGAAATGGTATTAAATAATTCGAAAAATCAACAGATAAACTTGGAATACAGATTTTTGGAGGTTGGTTAGAGTGCTCTAGTTTTCGAATAACTGCATACAAATATTATTTATTGCTAAGTAATACAATACACTTCCTAAGCAAGTATCGCTTAAAAATACATAAAAATTATTTCTTTTTTTTTGCCTTTGATATACTTCTGAAGTAAATACCGTAAATTCAATTTTTATTCGTAGAAATACTTTAATATTTTCAACCTCAGCACCATTCGATACACAAAATTTTTGTACTTCTTCTAATTCATTTACAAATACATTTTGATTATGAGTTTTTCCAAGAGGCTTAATAACTAAAATACAATTATTAACTGCTGAAATACCTAGCTTGTGTTTTAATATTGTATGAGCATTCAAAATTTTAAGAGTATTTGCTACTTCCATGTCTATTTTATTACACCCGTGAGTTGTTCTTTTTATGTAACCATTTCCGTCTTCAAACGGAAAAGCAGACCAACATGATAAAGGTCCCCAAAGAAGAACATTGCGTGCGATATGTGTTAGTTGATGTACATTAAACGAGCATTTTTCAAGTTCGTAAAATTTTTCTACTTGAAAAGAAAATAAATTGAGCATGCAATTAGCCATTTCGATTTCACGCACATGAATTTCACTCTGCAATAATAATCTTGTTACATAAACTAGTAATAAATAATGCTCGTAATGTTGCTTATTAAGTTTGCCTTTTAACAATATTGGAAAATAGTTCAAAAGACATTCTCTTATTTCAGAAGCTTTGAAATATTTTATGTACTTTAGAACTCTTGGTGTACGCGTTATAAAATCAGGTGGATACATTTTTTGTAGATCTATATTAATTTCATCTCGGAATGATTTTTTTATATAAAATTCACGATCATGGTATTTAGTGTTAAACCATAAATTGAAAAACATACGTGATACACCGAGAAGAATAGAATGCATGTAGTCCGGGACAAATGACTCTGCAACATCAAAAAATGGAATTAAAGCAGTTACTGATGGACCTTTAACGCCTTTTACATGTTCCAAGCTTTCATTAATAGTCATTTGAGCTTGTAAATACATTCTCTCTTTCGTTCTGAGTATTGGGGGATTATCTTCAGAAAATGGAGAAACTCTATTAAATCCTGCACCCGTTTCACAAGTCTGGCCTTCATGCTCACAAAAAGTACATCCGTATTTTCCATTGTGTAACATAATATTTTGAGCCTCTGCTCTGGCTACAGCGTCTAAGGTGGCAACTGGTGCGATAATAGTGCTATGTACAGTTTTCTTTTTATCTTTATCATACCAATCTATACCGTCTTCACATAGTTTTTTTAACGATTCAGCATATGGTAACAAAAATGATTTCATGTTTGGTTTTTTTATCAAACTGTAGTAAATGCCGCATACAAATTGATAATTTCTACGGTTTTGAAGAGGTATGTTAATAATTTTAGCTTGTACAAGCCACACTTGTCCATTTGAGCTATTTGAAAAGAGTATTCCATCAGTATTCCATAATAAACATATATCATATTTTTCTTTTATTATTATCTCTTTTAGCTCTTGATATTTGACACCCGACGTAATATCACATACTAAATCTTCTTGAACTTTATTAGTCATGAAACTGATCTATTAAATATTTTAAATTTCTGAATTCAAAGGCATCTTTCAATACTGATTTTAAGTTGTATTCAACAAATACTCCATTGACATTTGAATTTCGACAGTTACTACAAAAAGAAACTGTAGATGTTTTATTGTAAGTACCTAAATATTCTCCGCAATTTTCACATATACGATATTTTTCTATTATTTGTCCATTATCAGGTAATATAAAATCAATAAATTTTACTAAAAAGTATTTTGTTTTAGGCAAATTGTTTGGCTTTGGTAAAAAAAAATTCATAAGCGTCAATAAACCGTATAACGCGGTTTTAGTTAAATTATTTTTTGTGAAAAAGTCCAAAATTTTGAAAATTGTTTCACCAACCGTAATATTTGTACTTCCGTGTAATTTATTTGAAAATTGATCATCACTATTTTCTTGTTCAGGTACAAAATCATCTATGCTGGATAATGGTTCATTATCTGAAGTATCTTCATAGCTGTTGAAAGACTCTGGTTGTAATGATGCTGTCGACAGTGTCGATAGTGGCGTAGAGCAACGACTATTTTCTGCTTCTTCTTCTTCATGAATATCTTGCAAATCATCAAGAAATTCCTACCGAAATAAAATGTGCTGTAGTTATCAAATCTAAATCGCAACGCGTAAATAAACGAACTCTCGTAATTATTCAAAACTTTTTCAGTGACGAAATGTGCCGAAGTATACTGCATAGCTGAAGAGAAAAACTTTAAATCCGCCTCAAAACGGAGGGTTGCATTTTCGATGATCCGCATATTTTGGCACAGAAATTAATTTCAGAATATTTACCTCATATTCAATACCACCATCTTCGTCACCATTATTTTCGATGAATCTTCGATTATTTTCGTCAGGGTTGATTAATCTTCGTAACCTTCTCCAGCGACGAAGTGTAGTTGTTGGAATTTGTCCAATCTGGTTAGCATTTCGCCGATATTTGTGATATCTCAGCATATTATATTTTTTATTTCAGTAAAAAATATGAGTAGTTGGTTGGATTATCTTTTATACATTTCTGTGTGGTTTTCGCAAAAATGAAAAAAGATTTCGCGTGCGCGATATCGGCCGCGGAGACACACACGGTTTGGTTAGAAATAAACAGTTTGCTATGTTCAAGCAACTAACTCTCAAATTTTCAAAACAAAACGAAAGTTGACAGTTATCAAATGCGATCGCGAGCAAACGCGTCTATCAAAACTGCAAATTAATAACGGCGCGTCACAAAGTTTATAAGAATAGAAAAATTATTATTTCCACAGTAAGAGGACATGGAGGAAATGCAATTTCTAATAGAATTCGAAGATACTTCGCTATGTGTTATTTACCAACGTTCCATTTTAATACATAAAAATATTAAGAAGATGAAACATGGGGATAAAGTTCAATTTTTGTGGCCGGAGGATAACGTATCGGCGAAAGTTTTTAAAGGAAAGTTATTGAATTGTCAGGTAAATTAGCCTTATTTTAATACTTTATTAATTTGTTTTATAATTAAGGTTTTTTCTTATAAGATTTAATAAATAATCTTACTATTAATAACCTAAATTTTTAGTAAATGAATCAGATCTTCTGGATATGATGGATCGATTGAAAAAAAAATATAACGAGGATAAACGAAACAAAAATAAAGGATTAAAAAAAATAAAGCTTGATAACAACGATAAAATATTTTGAAAGGTAAGGTCAAATTTTATATTTAAATGTTCTATATTTTTCAATTACAATGCTTAGGTCTTTAAAAATACTTTATTTTTTAGATTGGATCAATAAAAATAGAAACCCGTTTGAAAAATCGTGTTGTTTCTTTAGTCGATACACGTATCTTAAAAGCAATGAATCCGCAAGTAATGAGCACTCGTGATAAGTCAAAAGAACTTATGTCAGATGAATTAAAACTGCAATCACTTCCAAGTACTTCAACTGGTATCTATGAAATTAATCGAGCGAAAATAAATTGTGAAGAACCGTGTGAAAATGAACAGATGAAAACAGAATGGATTAAAGATGAAATAAATAATTTGATTTCAAACAATGATTCGTGTATGGCTACTCTGATTTCTATGCAGAAAAATCTTCAAGTAATGTCTAAGGTACATATGTATCAATATTGCATATATTCGTAATAATTTTGAAAGTTGCTGTACCTTTTATTCTTATCACCTTATTGTAAAAAAACAATTGTAAATGGTTATTATTATACATTTGAAAGTACATTTTTTTAAAAATAACAGCCAAAGTTTAAATAAAATTGATTAGATAAGTTTTAAGATCTATATAAAAATAAAATAGTTATTAAAATGCAATAAAATTTCCTATGGGATACAATAAGATTTGAGTTTGCTAAAGTTTACAATATGTTGTACAGTAAATTTTCTAGTTTTGACCAATACATATTAGAACAGCAGAATAATAAATAGAATTCATATTTATCCTTTCAGAAACTTCAGAATTTTAAAAATATTATTACAATGCCTACCCTCCAATCTGCATACGTAAATGTAGATTTTTAGAAAACTTCTTTTAAGAATATAATTGAAAATGAGTCAAAAGAAGTAAAATCGACTGATTCTGAGAAAAAACAGAGAGACAATATAAAAAGACGCTCTTATAACATGCCTTTCTTTGATGGATGCATTGGTGTAAGTGCTGCCGATGAAAATGAACCTTTTTTCGATAGAGAGATTGATGCAAAAATTGATGATGTCGAAAAAGTTTCACAAGAAGAGGTATTAATAAAGTTATCTATATTTGCAATATGATTTATGATTGAAAAAGCAATTATTTTCAAAATAATAATTCCTTTACAGAGTGAATTATATTCTCAAACAGCTTCATCACCTCCACTTACACCTATAAGGCCGGTTTCAAATTCAAGTAAAAAAAGAAGTATCATTATCAGTGACGATGAAGACGATATTGATCTAGATTTATTTTCACAGGTGATTATTCTATAAGTGACAAAATCATATATTTTACTATTTCCAAATAAGGTTCAATCCGTGTATTTTATTTCGTATAAAGCCGTCAAACTCAAGCAGAGAAAACAGCATATATATTATCGACGATTATATGGGTGAAAATTCAAAATCATGGCCAATCATCGAGCCAAAGATCGAACTAAACACTGAACCGAAGATCGAAGTAAACATCGAGCCAAAGAAAGAGCCAATGGTAATATCACAATTATAATTATAACTAAATTACAAATGTTTTTATTTATAAAAAATTTAAGTTAATATATATGTAAATTAATAAAAATATTACATATATTGTAAATTATAAATAAGAAAATGTCAGTGATCACCTTCATTCTCGACTATTCTCAGATTGACGAATTTGAATCAAATGATTTTGATAAAGAAAGAGACGATTTAGGGCTCTGGACGTTGCGGTACAAAAAAATTGATACGGCTAATCATGTAATAACAATTACTGTTAGACAATTAGACTATATTTAAAGTAAATTTTATGATTTTTATTTTATAATTTCAGATAATTGAGCTACTGCCAGGATCAAACATTTTTGTGAATTCGTTTCAACTAAAAAATGCGAAAGAAACTTGTTCGAAACAAACGATACTTGCTCGAGCTTTACTCGATATAGTTTTTACAGAAAAAGCCATATCAAGCTGCTCTTTAAAGGGGAGAAAAGCTAGTGGGAAAGGAGCTACGGATGATGTGCGACCTGGCCTCTGTTTGTCAGGAGTGAATGCCATACTAAGTAAATCAATATTTTAATTCAAAAATTCTAATTTCGAAAATTAATTTTTCTTCTCATTTTAGGTTACACTCGTAAATTTGCTAACAAAAAAAACTGGCCTCCATGTGATGATCAAACCATCTTAACCAGTATGAGAATGAAGACAATTGAAGCTAAAGAAAATAAGACGCTGAACAATAAGCTTCTTAAATGATTATAATAATAATAATAAGACTGTTAGCTAATTAATGATTTCATTCCATTATCTCTTTTTTCATTTTTCACCATTATCTTTAATTTTGTATTACAAAAATCGTTATGAAAAAATAAATATTTTATTATGAATATTCTATTTTATTTTATTTCATCGAAAATATTTTATAAATATTTTATAAAACTTTGGAATTTTTATATCCGTTAGCAGATCTCTCTCACTTTCTCACTCTCTCTCTCTCTCTCTCGCTTTGCTCCTGAGCTATGTCACCGCTGACGCCACGTAAGAATTTATATCTCTCGCTTTTTGGAAAGCTCAATTGATATTTGCAGGAGAGGAACTTGCTAAAATAGCCAAAATATGTCAAAATATGGTAAAATATGCTAAAATATGTCAAAATATGCCAAAATATGCCAAATGTGTTAAACGGTTATAAAAAATTATAAAAATGTTATAACTTTTTATATAACCAATTATTTATAATTGGTTCATAAACATAATATAAAATGAACTTTATATTCATTATATATAAAGTTTATAAATTATTTTTTCTCTTTTGGCTGCCTGCTTCAAGACATCCGTGCCGCGAAGTTGCTCTGCGCATATCGTTTTTCTGTACTTAGTCCGCGGAGCGTAAAAGTTCAATATATTGTTTTTCGAGTTCTTTAATTTTGTATAATCGCGTACTGTTCTTTATTTGCCTGTCTAGGCCCGGTGTTTCGTCAAAATCAACCGATACGGTGGAAAGTTACAAAAGGGTAAGACTCGCTCAATCCGCGCAATTATTACATCTGCCGTTTGAAGGCAAAAATTTAGTGAAATTAGCCAAATTTTCTTTTACGCAGCTACGTCACGCGATTTCAGTGATTTGCGAATTTTAAAGAAAAGTGTCTCCGTTTTAAATATTGTACTCGCGATTTATTAGTTTGTTACGACCGCGAGGTGGAGTTTATTCTTGGCAAAAGTGTAATTCTTTTCAAATTTGTATTTTTCGAGATTGTAACTAATTTCTTTTTGGCGTATATCGAGGCAAATTATAAATTTCAATTTCTTTTTGTTAAACTCGAAACTTTAATTGTAGTGAGAACAATTCATAGCTGAATTAAATTTGTTATTTTGAGTTATCTAAATTCTGCTCATTATTTTTAATGTTCTCCCTGCATGGTTGTATTGTTTGAATCCTAACCTGTCGATCACAGCTCTAGTCGTTCGAACTCACGACTCTACCGTCTGCCTAGCCGAGTCTAATAAATTTTGTCTTTTTAAAATTCTATTTGTTCTGAGTGACGCTGCTCAGTTTTATAATATTGTATTTCAGCGTCTGGCGCCCTTAAATTCATTTACCGAGAATGTCAATTTTGCCGACACTCCTCGAAATTATTCTATCTAATTTGAGTTGAATTTAACTACTTTCCTTTTCGTTTTATTTCTGGTTCTAGCGTACCAAGGGGATTGGAGGTTGCAGTCCCCACGCAACCTTTAAAATCCCCCTTTACAAATTAATAAATTTTATGTGATAGCTACCCGCTTGATCGCTCCAGTCTCCATCGAAACTCTCGCCTTCTTTAATATTTCTTTTTATTCATTTTTCTGATTGTAATTATCGCGTGCTCGGGCTTCGGCCAGACTATTTAGTGCGCATTATATCGCCTTTGTGCGAGGCCGTGCGTTTCTAACGCACTACAATTGTCGACTGGGCTTGCGTACATTGTGCATGTAGCCCCCGACAAAGACTCTCGACGACATCGACGGGAGCCGGGCTTGTTGAGTCTGTGGCATCTTTATTATATTTATAATTAATCTTTTCGCAGCGCTTGCATAAATATTGTGACAGTACAGCTGGCCCGGGCCAAACTGCCTGTCACTGAGGCTCGTTAGTTCAATCACTGGATCCTGGAGAGTCCCATCCAGGACCCAGACTTTGCCCACCCGAGCACACACCAACCCGGATCGAGAGAATTAATATTAACAGGGGGGGAATGTAGTTGTACCATCGGTGGGGAGTTACCTGCAAGAAGGAAAGAGTATTAGATAAGTCGAGTAAGGAACGAGCACTATAATCAAGAGAAATGGATCAACAGTCACAGAAAAGAAATTGATTTTACTTACCTTTCCAAGGCGATGGTACAGCTCCTAGATGATGATCCTCGCAGCTCCTTTTCTGTAGACAGGAACCCCAGTCGCAGAGGAATCCTGCGCTGGCTCTGTAGTTTTCAGCTTTCTTGAAGAATGAGGGGCTCGACCATCAGTTAAATACTTCTGAAAAGATTGAGGAATTAGTATGTTACCTAACTGGACAGAACAGAGTGCCTCACTTTGTCATATCAAAAGTAGGCCTCTGACACACTACAAGTAAACATGGGAAAGAGGTTAGGATAACATGCAGAGGAAACTAAGTCTAAT
>JAWWML010035024.1:0-10113 GCA_035047165.1 Ormyrus rosae
GCATATAAAAATAAAATAATAATAAAAACGAGATAATAATGGAACAATAAATTAGTTTGGAGGAAGCTAACTGCCAAAATGACTTAGCAGCGGTTTTTTATTTATTAGGTTAAAGTTTGCAGCATTGTATTTCTGTACAAACGATCTACAGCTTTTTAAAAAAAAATTAATGCTTTTAAAGTACACTTAAAGTTCGCAAAGTATTACGCTTCATTTTAGTAAAGTGCTATATAAATGTCAGTTCAAAAATTAGATGTAATAGATATTTTTCAGAGGTTGCTTGTACACTCTGATTCTCTAATTTTCTTTTCATACGTTGCCCTAAAAAAATTAAAGCAAAAAATATCAAAAGAAGAGTGTTAAACATGCTTGTAGAAAAAAATACTTCCTTTGCTTCTACCGATGAAACTGCAGTATGAAGAACACTCGTGATTCTTCAAAACAATCTGACATAGATGAAATATAGATGAAATATAAATAAAAATAAAAGTTCTAAATTGTATTTTTCTTTATTTATTTATTTTTATAATTTGTTCTATTTCTTTTATAAAAATTATATTTAACTGTCCACAAAATGTATAAATATGTATTTAAATAAATTATAAATTATATTTTTAATTTTGACCAACTTTTCGGAGAAACGGACCATTGTGCGCCGGAGTGACCGCACATATATAACACTTGTGCGAGGTCATCTACAGCGAGTGCTCGCGAGCATGCCCAGCATGCAACCGTCGCTTCATTTCTTCGGCCTCTTTGGCTTCTTTTGCACCTTGGTGCGCTTTGCGGACTTCTGCGAACTCTTCTTAGATCCTCGCTTTTTCGACTTTTCCTTCTTCTTTTTCGACTTCTTTTTCTTGAGTGGTCGGTTCTTCTTTTTTTTTTATGTAGATCGTCTTTTTTCAATCTAGAAAAGGAGATTCAGGTTAGCCAATGGTTGAGAGGGCGATCACGCTTGATACGTGCGATTTGCCGTCGCTGCCTTGGCTCGAGTCACTCGCGGGGTTATGCTGTGAGCCGGGGTTTCTTCGGACGATTCTTTAACGGGGCCTACGGTGACCCGGGTTTAACGCGGTCTTCCTCGCTTTTGCGGTTGGGTTTTCGCTCGCACGCGGAGTGTCGCTCGCAATTTCGCTCTTCTTTGCAGATGCTTCGAAGTCAGGTGTGAATCTTCCATCAGGGTGTCATCTTCTTTCTCTTCTTTTTGTCTGTTTTGATGATAAGGCTTGAAGTCGTGCATCTCCTCCTCGATTTTCGGCGATACCGGGTAATAACGCTGTTTTATTGGCATCGCCGTGCCCACGTCAATCTCATGCTCAACGAGTGGCGTGCGGCCAAGAGGCGCTCTTGCAGTCGTTGTCGCTGCTCTTCGCTAACCTCAGCGAGCCTCACAGAGTCGGGGTTTCACTACTGATTCGTGCGTATCCCAGCTACATTGAAAGAAATTAAAGTCTCATTCTCGGCATCTCTGACGATCAAGCAATCTTCGAGCGAAAGAAGCTCCGAGCCGAAAGCTCGGATTCCGTCTACGCCGAGTAGAAAGTACTCTTTGAGCCGTTTTAGGATTAGAGCCCTTAAATACAAGCGAGTGCCCCCAAGCTCAAACGGTAATTCGGTCCAGCTCAGCACGGACGAAAATTGCTCGTCTGCGATTTCCGCGTCTCCCTCAAAAGGGAGAATGCGTTGATTGCACGCCGATGCAATCTGCAAGCCGTTAAGACTTAGCATAGTGCGATTGACCCCGGAATCTACCAGTGTGCGCACGGTGAGGTCTTCCGGTTTCCTCACATTGTTCGCCGGAACTCCGCTCTTCAGCCTGCAGTGGCAACAGAGCGGTATTCGCTGGAACAGTGAGAATCGCGGCGGGGGGGGGGCACATAACTCTATTCCGGAGGCCTCTTCGAGGGGGGAGGCGATAGGAACCTCACTGACGCACTCCCTTTTCCATTTCCTGAGCACTCTGGGTAGTCGGCCTTTGTGTAGCCGAGACAACTGCACCCCCAGCAATTTACCTTCGGGCACGTCCCTGGCTTGCAACTCTTATTGTGATCGCTCGCTGGTTTTCGCCGAGATGATTGCAACTTGCCATCATCACTCACCTCGGTGATGGTGGCTTTCGTCTTGGTGTTAGCCTTTTGCATCGGAGTTGATCGCTTACCCTTCCAGTGAGGCGCGTTAGAAGGTTGCGATGTCGCTTGGTGGAGTTCGCTTACTTCGTCTTCAAGCCGTTGTAGCTTCTCCATGAGCAAAGCAAAGTCCGATTTGCCGGAGGGTTGCGAGATTGCCTCTATGTGTGCGCTAGGACCCTTACTCGTGGATCTGGTGCTTTTGTCTTGAATAGACCTCCGGCAAAACACTCGCTGAAGACGGAGGTGGTGCTGGGAAGTTCCGCTCTTCCTCGAGAAGCTCTTCCGCTTCATGCACGAGAATCACTAAGCAATCCACGCTAGTAACTTTCTCGCACGGCACCACGTCTCTCAGCGAGGACGGCATATTACGGTTGAATAATTCTAACTGTTGCTCTAGGCTGAGCGCTGTTTCTAGCCTGCCCAGAATGGTGAGCAAGCAGAAAATGTAGTCACGCGCCAGTTCTTTGCAACCCTGTTTGTCCATCTGGGCTTCAGCGATAAGTCGCTGCTGGAAATTAGTATCCACGCCGTAACAACGGTGAGCCGCTGGGCAAATGTTTTCCCAGGTATCCCAGTGCTTTCATGACTGGCGATACCAGTGAAGCGCTACGCCTGACAGAAGCTCTGTTAAGGCGTTAAGCAGGTCTTCGCCTGATATATGAGCGAGTCTTTGGCACTCGTCTATACGTTGCAGAGACTCCTCAATGCTAGTTCTTTTCTCTCCAGAGAATTGGATCCTCCACTGGCGAACGTTTCTACCGACGTCGCTCTGTGGAACTAGCGACCTAAACGCTAAATCCGATTGGAGGTGCGTTGACGCACCATGAGGATCTTCCCCTTCCCCAGACTTTTGCGATCCGTTGAGAGTCGGAGTTCGAAGAGGTTGCTTTTGAGGATGATTCTGTACAATTCTTTGCTATGCTTGATTTCCTTGAGATATTTGTGGTTGCAGTGCGTTATGTAACGATGATTGCATAGTGTTATTTTCTTCTTCTAAATAATGCAGGTCATATGTGTCCTTGAAGTTCGCTGTGCGTATTGGTGTTGAAGTTTCATTACCGCGAAGTTTTGTGCTGCTGGCAAAGTTCGTTGCTTTCGATAATCTTTGCAGCTTTTGGTACTGCTGTATTGCAAGGATACTAATTCGCGACATTTCCTCTCTGCGACTGCTTCTGGCACTACGCATTTCGTTCCGTTCGTTATATAGTTCTATTAGAACATTTTTCTGCGGATTCGCTGGCGGTGTTGGAGCTGTCGAAGAAATTCTCTGCGATCCTAACACCTGCGTGGTTTTTGCCGTTGTTGTTACGAAGGTTGTAAATGTATTAGCTGCTGTGCTCGTTACAGCTGTTATTGTTGCTGTTAGCGTACTAGGCGATGCCGCTATCGTTGTAAGCAACATCACGTTTTCGCTAAGGTGAGCTGAGCTATTTGCAGTCGGGTTGAATTCGCTTAGTTCACGCTGTAAAGCTTCGGAGTACTGTATGGTGATATGCGCATGTGTAATTTACGTAATTACGGATTTGTGAAGCAGTTGCTACAGCTTTTGATCGCGTTGGATTCGAGCTGCTCCTTCGAGTTCGCCATGCAGTCTCCTAAACAATCTATTCGTACAGTCGAGCCTATCACCATCAGAAACCAATTCTAACTCGTTCAAGATTTGTACCATCTTTTTCTTCGGCAATTCCTCGATCCAGTCCATTAGCTCGCGATAGTACGCGTCGTTTGCTTTGCGCTATCGCTCGCTTCGGCCATTTTTTAAATTAATTTAATTTAATTAGATCGAAAAAGAGAAAACAAACCAAGAATTTTAGTTAGGCGATTATAGCGACAATTTCGAACGAAATTAAATAATGAATAATTAATTACTAATTAATTTTCACGATAACACTTTTTAAATTACGAAGGAAAACAAATTTTTCGACTTTTTGAACTATTTTTAATAATCAATTAAAATTCAAAATTTTCTAAAAAAAAGAAAACGTAAATTTGAAAACTTTATTTTCCCTTCGCATAATCGCCGGCAAAATTTATGTATATAAAAAAAACGAAAGGAAAAGAAAAGAAATTTTCCTAATTTATTTTAATTTAAAATAAATAATTTTTATAATAATTTAATTTTAAATTATTAAAAATAATTTAATTTTTGGCCTGCAGCGCATCGAATTTGAAAAATAATTTAAGTTTTAAAACACGCCTATTCACGCTAGTGCACGCTGCTCACACCCATACAAACTGCGCTTTAATGCTTGTTTCAGCTCAGAGAGAGATTTGAAACCCAGAAATATTATTTCTCTAATTTCTCTCTCTGTTTAGCACCCAGTAAAATTTTTGTGGGCTAGAAAGGAGCTCGATTTAGCTTTTTAGCCGATGTAAACACAGCAGTCGGCGCGCGTGTTTACGTTTCGCCGGGCTTATGCCGGCGAGGTCGCGCGCTCGCTTGCTAGGTCGCGAAGACAACTGTTGCTATTCGAAATTTCGCAAATATCGAAATAATAATTCGAGGGGCCGCGATTTTAATTAATTCCGCACAATTTTTCTTTACACGTTGCCGAAAGTGGGTCTTTCGGAAGGGCGCCAATGTAACGGCCGGCTAGTCAGCCGTTGCATAAAATTTATCAAGCCGAAATTAAGCACTTAAGCGAAGTAAATCTAAGCAAAAGGGAAAGAGAGTCGGAAACTCTTGACAATGAGCCTTCTTCGCGTATTCGCTGGTTCTCCTCTGCTGCGCAGCTGCTGCTATAAAGTTGAAAGCGTACGTCGCGGGAAATTAAGCAAACCAAAGGATAAAGCAACGCGCAGTTAAAATATAAGACGTGGTTTATTGACATAAAAATAGGAAAGAACAAAATGGCTTTAAAATTAGTTAAACCGCGAAGCAGCAGACGCGAGGCAGCCAAATGAGTGGCTAAGCGCGAGAGAGATGCAGAGAGAGAGGATATGCGAATTTCGCCCAGAGCGGGGACTTACAAATGTTGCGGAGTTCGCTGCGAAAACCACGCCGGAAAACTCGTACAACCCCTCTGCGTCGTCACCAGCAGGTCACCGGGCCTGGAGCAAATGTCGCTCTGGACAAGAGGTGCGCGAAAATCGACATGGGTGCAAGGCCAAATTGGACAAAAAAGTGCACGGGATATCAGCGGGTCACAACAACGAGGTTCGTTCAGAACGAAGGCGCGAGGCAATCTACCTAATTCGCGGTCTCACGACGACTCTCTTTCTTTCTCTATCTCTACAACGCCCTCCTTGTCGTCTGCCCTCCTCGGCACTTGTGGGATTCTAATACATATTAGAACATATAATAATAAGACATGTGGCTGTGTGTGTGTGTGAGAGAGAGAGAGAGAGAGAGAGAGAGAGAGAGAGAAATGTAACATTTGTTACAACTGTTACTGGACAAACTATTCAATACGTAGAGGATTAAGTTAGGTTGGTTTGAAATAAATATTTGACTGTTAAAAAAAATTAACTTTCACTGAAAAAGCTTTTTAAGCACTGCTCCAAAGCCCTTATTCATTGAATTTTTTTTTATTAGTTTTTCATGGTCATCGTAGTGAGCTGTAACATATATTATACCAGTAAATTTTATTTGCCATAGAAGATAAAAGTTAAGATGTTAAGAGATTTTGCAAGCTGAACATACCACAAAAAGGTGCAGATTCTGTAGTTGGTACATAATACATTCCAGGATTATCTGGATAATAATATACTGAATTTATACCCATTTCTGTACATAAACCAGCGTTACATATTTTTTTTAGTCGCCGTGGTTTTCTTTTTCTACTTCGATCCCACTGGTATCCAATAAAACTGCAATTATCAGCTACTGTATTTTCGATTGATTCAATTAAAAGAGCATGTGATCTTCCATGGCTACAAATTATTTCGTCTAGAACTGTAATATATTAAAAATTAATGAAATATTTAACGCTTGCTGATATATGAGCAATTGTGAGCAGTATTAAAGAACACTTAAAAAATATTGTTTACTTCAACGATGGGTATAAATTTTACAAAAAATTGTACCAAAAAGTAAGTAACACATAAATTATTTAAACTTGCGTTTTCGTGGTAGTAAAGTAAAGTTCCATTTCGACGAGTCGATGTCCAAACATCCTGGCTGTAAGTCGCCACCATTCGGATAAAAATCCACGAAACCTTAAATAAAAATTTGTTTTTACTGTACTATTCAAATGAATTTTAAAACTTATTTTTACAGACTAAAAATTGTCAAATCAAAAATGGACTTTTTATAAAATTTGCTTTACCTAATTGATCAGGAAGGCCTAATCCTAATAATAATATGTGTCTAGCATTTGTGTGAATCACGTCCACATAAGTCGCGTCGTCTTTATCCAGCTTCAAGGTCAGATCTGCAGTCCTAAAGCATGGCTGTGCCGGATCCAACCCAGTGATTCTACTAACTATCCAGCTGTTTGTAGCTTCTCGCTGACTTTCCTTTATAATAAACGCTGCGTGAGCGACGATGTGAGAACCTAAACTGTGGCCTATGAAATACAGCGGGCCCCAGTTGTTTATATCGGAAGAACTGCTTTTGGCCAAAGCCTGTTCTCGAATTTGTGCAAAAAGTCTAAAATAATAAAAGTCAATTTAATTAAATAATTAAATTAAATAAGTGCTACAGTTTGAATAATGCACAATGAATAAAGATACTAATGCTGCCAATCATTTTATTGTTGCTTCTAACTTTTCGGCCTTAAAGAAGAGCTTTTTCAAGGAATACTAATATAAAACAATATAAAAAATATATTATATAAGTAAAAAAATTATATCTTTTTGTTTAAACTCTAAAATTACCATACTACCTAGTAAAGCCAACGCAGATTGTTCAAACAAAAAAAATTACCATACTTTATAAGAAAATTTACCAAACAGTATAGTAGTTTCTTCCAAATTATAGTAATTTTTTGGTTTTTGATAGTCTATGGCGGCTTTACTACATAGTATGGTAATTTTTACAAGACTATTTGTAATTTTTACTATATTTCTTCTCTCAGTGATACAATATTTTCAAATTTTTTTATCTTAAAATCTCTACCTTAGTATTTTCAAAGTTGCTCTTTCGAATTCCGCGGTTAAAAATTGAAAAAATGTTATATTTTACGTCTATTTAAAAAAATGTAACGAATTTTGAGATGTACATTTTTTTGAAAGTAAATTTTCTTGTAGATTAAAACGAGATCAAATCAAGCTCCAAAATGTATGTAAATCGCACAATTTTTAATTTAATAATATCAAAAATTTACTTTTAAAAAAATTTGCACCTTAAAATTCAAGATATTTTTTAAATAAAAAAAAAACGTAAAATATTTTTCGGAACTCAGGTATCAAATAGTCTTCATTTCACGCTAGAAAGTAATATAGAAAATTGAGCATTTCAAGTATTTGAGAAAATTTTTACTTCTTCCTAGAGGAAGCTTCGTGATAGTTTTTTGGTATAATATTTTTGGGATAATGATAATTTGTCCTAAAAAAGTCCTAGAACTATATCCAACTATTACCGGAGTAAAAATGCTTCAATTGACTTGAAATTTTGGGAAAAGATAGATCTTTTGTATATTTAGAACTGCATAGTTTTTCAGCATAATGAAACTTATTAGGTCCAAAAATATAAAGGGGTTCTAGGACTTTTTGTCAAAAACCATATTTTGATCGACAGACTTTTTGTCGAAGAAATTTTGTCAAAAGGACGTTTTGTCGAAAATCTTTTTGTCGAAAGGACGTTTGGTCGAAAACCTTTCTGTCAAATGGAAGTTTGGTCGAAAACCCTTTTGATCGAAAACCTTTTTGTCGAATGGACATTCTTCGACAAAACATCCATATTTGACAAAAAAAACAGTTCTAGGACGTTTTGTCGAAACCTTTTTGATCGACAGACTTTTTGTCGAAGGAATTTTGGTCGACGAACGTTTGGTCGAAAACTTTTTGATCGAAAGGACTTTTGGTCGAAAACCTTTTTGTCGAATGGTTTTTTTGTCGAATGAATGTTTTGTCGAACAAAATGTTGTTATTTTTTTTATTTTTTTTATTTATTTATTTTTTTTTTAATTTAATATATATATATATATATAAAATTTTTCGATCAAATGTCAATTCGATAAAAAGGTTTTCGAAAAAACCTCCTTTCGACAAAAGTTCTTCGACAAAAAGTCCGTCGATTAAATGGTTTTCGACAAAACGTCCTAGAACCCAAAAAAACCATTCGACGAAAAGGTTTTTTCCTTTGATGATTCAAAAATTCCTTCGATCAAAAGGTTTCAACAAAAACTCCTAGAACCATATAAAGGTTTCATTTTTTTTTTCATTTTTTGAATGGCTATATCTTAATTTGAATAATCGATCTTTTTCAATGATCGACCACTTATTTTTTTCGTCTTTAACTAAGTTTTCAAAATTAAAAAGAATTTTTATAATTCATGTACTGGTTTTAATTTTATAACGATTTTAAATTATGTACGGTATTAAAATTATGTACAGTGGGTCCCGCTTTGTGTGATCACATCGGGAACAGGGAATTTGATAATATTAAGCGAGCGATAACAATAAACGAAAAATATTTTATTTATATTTATAAAAAATTAACGACGTCAAATTAGTATAGATACATTTATTTTCATAATGTTATTCATTTCTTTAAAAAATAATCATCTATTCTGGCTTGGCGTTTATTCTGAACAATCATACTATTTATAATTTCTTCATATTTATAATATAGTTGAAAATCTTCGGAGTAATACCGTACGCCCCGTGTGAGAACTTCCAGCGCATCCAATAATTCTTGTGAAGACTGAATTTTTTTTGTTCAATGTCAATCTCAACATCGTCAGTTTCACTTTACTCGTCATTCCCGTAAATTTTTGTTTTGTTCGGAATTAAACCATTAATTTAGAAAAATTGATAAAATATAATTGATTTAGAAAAATATGTACCTGCAGTATAAATCTTCTTCGAGCAGCACAGCTGATGTTTGCACATTTTCGTCACATGTCTTCCACTCTGTGTACTCTTGATGTGACATTCAGGGAGGAATATCGAACGTTTCATCCTCTGCAATATCCAACATATCTGATTCGACGTGAAATCCACCTTTCTTAAAGCAATTTTGTATTGTTGTTTCAGTTACTGAATTCCAAGCTTTGTTTAGTAAAGTATAAAGCGTCCAACAATGACGTTTTTCTAGCAATATCATTCGACTGACGTTCGCCTTCTATGTTTTTGTCAATTTCCTGTAATATACTTTCATCGGTCGTATAATTCCTTGATCACAAGGCTGAATGAGCGATGTCGTGTTTGCTAGTAAATAATCAAGCTTGATATGTTTCAATTTTAAATCAGTCTTGTCTGCTGCACAGTTATCTATTAAAAGAATAACGTTCTGCTTTAATTTCCTATCTCAAAATTTTAATCATCCCTCAAAGATTTTCAATGTCATCCAGGCATTTTTATTAGCTGTGTATGATACAAGCAATTTTTTAACGCCATTAAAATAACGAGGTTTCACACTTTTGCCAATCACAAGTAATTCTTCTTTTCCAACTGACATACTCACGCAACACAGCACAGTTACGCGCTTCTTACAAATTTTCAAATTTTCACGTTTTATCATCAGCATTACAAATGTCATTGATTGAATATTGGGAAATAATTTTAGGCCATTCGCGTAACTAAAAGTCTGCAGCAGATCGATCTGTTTGACCTTGCTCCCCATGAGTCTTGCTATAATCGATGTTTTCTCGCTTTTGCCATCTATAAAACCATCTGCTGGTAGGGTCAAAATCCTTTCCCATTTTTTTTGCTAAATCTACAGCTTTCTTTTTTAATAAAGGTCCATTTACTCGAGCATCCTTTTCTCTAACTTTTGTAAACCAATGTTTTAAGGCTTTCTCTACCCTGGTAGCAAGTTTCCGATAAATTCTAGCCAGAATTCTAGATTCCAGATAGATCCGCTAGATAGAATCTATCT
>JAWWML010035025.1:0-10109 GCA_035047165.1 Ormyrus rosae
CATTTGATCAACATATGCTATATTTTTGATAGATATTATCAAAAGAAACCATAATCATACAGATTTTTTTTTCAGGGTTTTTTATAGGAGGGAAAAATCAGTATATAACCCCCTTAAGCAAATTAGTGAAAGTCCGTTATGGGTCATGGGAAAATAGATTTTTTCTCGAGATAGAAGTGCCTTTAGAAGGGATAGAAAACGCTACCTTATGCAAGATGCATCTGATTTCAACAACTTATGATGCTATTGCGGGAACTAGAGTATCTGCTTATATCTTACCAAAAAAGAAAGATGCATATTATCATGTGGCCGAAGACGAATTGCAACGATGCCTATTTCTAGAGGACAATTGGATATGCCCAATTAAATAGTTTACTTATTCGAAGGAGGAAAAGATTGTGAATATTCCTTGATCACTGGTGCAAATAAAAAAAATTTAAAAATTTGTAATATTCAGTACGAACAGAGGTTTCAGTAAAAAATCATACAAGCCAGCTATGGAAATAATTGGTTCTTTAACGTGGAAAATCTAAAAGAAATTATAATAAAATGCAGTGTAACGGGGTGTTATTATTTTGGATAAAACGTTTAAACCTTAAGTCTATAACACACCGCTAGCAACGCACGGCTAAGCAATGCCGTGCTTATTCTCGGTGTTGTCGCTCGGAGCTTTCTCTCTAGCTCCTCTTCTGCTCAGCTGGCTCAGATCAGTTGGGGGTTAGTGCCTCACACTCACCCGCGCGCGGAGGCGACGGAGTCAGGGAGAACCGTGAGGAAAAAGGAAGCGCGGACTAGAGACGCGAAGAAAGGTCGATCGAAGAAATAACGCGAAGATTTACTAATATAAAAGATTGAAACATTTATTGAAACACAGTTTCATACGAATCCCGATGTGACGAGATTCTCTCGTCACGAGAAAAAGATTTATTATTATTTTTAGTTAGTATGAAATTAGTAAAAAGAAAATAGTTAAGTTAGTATAATACATGTAAATAGTAGTTAAGGAAAAAGAGAGTAGAGTTAAAAATAAAAGAAAAAGGCTTATTCCAGCGACTAGAAAAAGTATAGCATATGAAAGAGTTAGTTTGAGGTTAGGAGAATGTAAACAAGAGGTATGCATGAGTGAATGAAAATAGAAAGCAGCAACGAATTCACACCTAGACCGATTTGTTGCAGGGAGCATTACAAAAAAGTAAAAACGTACCTTATAATTAAGGAGAAACTGGGCAGAAGTGTTAGAGAGAAAGCACGAAGAAAAGCGCGAACGCAACACACGCAGCACACAGCAAGATTCTTAGCGCACTTCTCCAGAAAACGATAGAGCACGGCGAATCCCAACAGCGAGGTGGAAGCGATGACGAAGTTCTCAGCGATGTAATATTCCAGTAGAAGCGAGGATTCATCTCACCAACGAAGAGGTTTCGCAGCGCGCGCATCGTTCTCCGCCGTTCGAGCGTGCGCAACTCGCTGACTGAACTGCCACCAGTGGAGGCGGTAATGGTAATATTATCGGTTTCTCTCTCTCTCTCTTTTACGAAGAAGAAGCTGGCGTCAAGCGGATAAAGGCGCGCGGCCGCCGGCAGAACCTACAGCTGATCGACGCTTCGACTCAGCAAACTTTTCGGTATCGGAGTCAGATGACATCGTCATGACGGTAACAGCGACACCAATGCCGAAAACCTAATCAGCGATTAACCACCAATTAACCGGAGAGATGAGCCTCAGCGACGAATCAGAAACCTCGTCGTGCAACGATCAAGAGCAAGAAGGAGATCACCAGCGTAGAAGAATCAGCGGCCATTCGTTGCTGAGCTTTGGTAGAGTGCAGGCGTGTTTTGTTTTGTGTGCAATTGAGAGTGTGCTGTGGAGGATCAGGAACGAGAGAGATCGAAGGAAAGCGGCAGAATGTATCAGCGTCTCCAGTAGCAGCGAAAAGTAAGCAGATACGGTAAAATCTTCTCGGGTTTTTTTTACAGGTTCGCGAGTGCTCTCGGCGCGATCGGGAAAGGCGTGGCGCGCGAGTTAGATAAATTTGTACTAGAATTGCCTTTAATTTTTAATAAATCGTAGTGAGTCAATTAGAAATAGATCGTGTTTATTTTTATTTATTTTCCCCGTGCGTCCAGTGTTTCCTCAGCATTCTCGTTTTGCGTTCGGTGATTGAATTCGGCGGTTAAAGGCGACGTCTGCAGCGTGGGTTTTCTCGCCATTATCTTTCCGGTGGTGCAGAGTCTCGGCGGGATTTCCTCTGAGAAAAGAGGTCTCGTTTATAAGGTGAGTTTCATGGTATAAATTCGGTGCGTAAAAGCACCTGGCGCTCAACATAATTTTTGTGTAAGAGGTAAGCACATGGTGGGTAAAACCGTTTTGCATCATGAAATTCGGAAAGTCGCTACGTGGCGAATACTATGTTACACCGATGTCAGCGGTACGGGCCGGCGTGCATCGTGACGATACAAAAAAAATACAAACAAAAAGGTGTTGATTTCGCGTCTAACTGAAACTAAAAATTGTGCGCCCGCATCGAAATAGAAAAATTAGCACGACGCGTGATTGATCGGCCACTTGCCGATCCTAAACACTCACGCACAGAGTCGAGTGAAAGAGCAAAGCGTTACACTTGAAATTAAATTTCGATACTCGCGGAGAGAGAGCTCGCTCCGTGAGCGAGTCGATCGCGGCCGAGCGGAGCCGAAACCGCGCGATCGCCGGCACAGTGCGAGAAAGCTTCGTTCGCCCGAAAGTAGCTGAGTCACGGCAGACTCGCTACCTCTCTCACTCTCTCTTATGCGCCGTGCCACGGCTGCTGCACGGCTCTTAATCCCCTCTGTTCTTCTTTCTTTCCACGCGAACGGGTATCACGCACGCCGCAAGCGTAACCGGGGCTCGTCGCCTCCACCGGTTCGCTGATAAAACGTATTTTACTTACGTCGCCGCTTGAAAGAAAGCGCAGGATGTCGACGCTCGCCGCTTCGCTGAGACGGATCACCCCGTCAGTCGCTGCCGCTTGTAGTTTGCCTGGCTCGAAACGCCAGGCCGCCGTGCCGGTATCATTGCCTCGCACGGCCTCGCAATCGCTCTTCAACGCCGCTCGCACGACACACAAAAAAACCAAAACGCAATCACAAACGCGACACGTAACAATTTCGCTCGGTAGCAAAGGCACGAGGCGGTTTTAATCGCTGCCGGGAAGCTTCTGACTTCCCGCGCTCTTCTCGCCGTCTTCCTGCTCGCGCGCGCCCCCAAGCGCTTGATTGTCGCGATAACGGCGTGATAATCGCGAACGCCGTTACAGCAGATATAAAAAAAGAGCGACATTACAGATACGTCACGGACTAATGATCCAGCTGCCATCAGATTGAGACTCAAATATCAAAGAGAAATCTTAAGGGTAGGGTATATAGCCAAGAAAAAAAATTCTCTATTTAAGGAGGTTGGGTAGTAAAATCAAAATAATAAGAAGTTTCTGAAAACTATTTCAACCTAATAGTACATACGTAAAACGATTACTGTAAAATTTTTAGAGCGATTGACAATGTAGTTTTGGAGATAATCGATGTTAAAGTCATGCTCTTATACACGGGCTCTTATGGAAGAGAGAAATTATTGGGCCTTTCATCATTAAAATCATTTGTAAATAATGATAAGATAAAGTTAAAAACCTACAGTTTAATAGAAAAATAATCAAAGAACAAAAATGCATCCAAATCTTGATCGTTTACAATCCCGTTTTACAGAAATAAAAAAAAAACGTAAACGTAAGGCTGCAAAGGTGGCGCCCGGTGAGCGGTGAGCCGCTCGCGGGAAGAGAAGGGACCCTCTTTCCTCGCCCAGCACGCAAGAGCTACCCAACCTCCTTAATAAAATACATTTACAGAAATGTAACTATGTTTAATTACATAAAAAAAGAGAAAGAAAAAAATTTTCGGCCTATTTAAATCAACTTTTAAAAGAGTTTTACTTTAAAAAGTAATCAAAAAAGGTGTTATTCAAAATGTCTCTTACGGAGCAAAATTTGAGTTTCACCATAAAACTGAATTTTTTTTAATACGTACTGCCAAGACCTATAACTTTACACAGGTTTTTGTTCACATACTCAAAAATGAAAGTTAAAGACCTTTTCGAGTTAGCGAAACATTAATAAAGTGAAAAAATGCTCTATTTTTAACAATGTAATTATCAATAAAAAAACTGAAGAATTATTTGAAGGACAAAAGCCTGTGTAAATTTTTTATAAACATAATAACCAACCTTCGTTTAACAGTTTTAGCTGGATATAATGAAAATTGCCCTGTAAGGAACATTTGAAAGATTGAAAAAGTTGATTTTGAGAAAAACTTTAAAGTTTCTTACAAAAATAATTTTATAGCTTTATTAGTTGCGCAGTTTAAAATTTTTCAGCACCGTTCAACACTTCTTTCTGCTTTTTTAATGAATTTCTCATGACTGCTGATATTTTTTTTAATTTGGTGCACTTATCAACACTAAGAGATTCATTTCCAGCTAATTTCTGCTTCGATCACTTCCATGGCACTTGAAGATTAAAAAAATGTATCTTAATCTTCACATTCTTCTTGATTTCTTTTCTCTGGTTGAGTACAATACAATAAGTAAAATTTGTGTGGTCGTTGATGCCATGTGCTATTATTAAAAGATACACTGATATATAAAATTTCATTAATTGTGTCACTGGATAAATGTACAAGCGACTCACTCACTTATTCACTGTATTCAATATTTTGAAGCAGGTTCTTCCTTGCTGAATAATTAACTAACAAAATTTAATGCTTATTCTCAGGTGAATCAACAGATTATTCTGGATTATTCAAAACAGTTTTAAGATTTTTTCTCTTTAGAGCATAACTTTTTGGTTGCAAGTTTTTGTAGATTATTCTATTTTGTTGAATGATGGTTTCTATTTATTCATTTCATTTTGAACAAATAAATAAATGTTTCAGCCAACGAATGAAGTAAATAGTAGCAACCCACGCGCATGCAGTGTTACACTACAGTACATGTGCCATAACATTAAGTTGCATTCTCACTATCGAATCCTGACTGTTGTTACGCGTTATAGACGTCAAATACTATGTATTTCGTAGCACATTTCGTATTATGAATCAGAAGATTAAAAAAATAAAGCGTTATTCATTTTTATGAAATTTTATTAAAAATTCGTTTTTGTTTTGTTTTATTATCTAAAAAATAAGCATTGAAATGTTTTTGTTTTGACTCTAATGAATACTTTACACATTCTTTGATACTTCTAGAATTCATTTCTGAAATAAAAAAAAAAAGATTTTTTTGATGATTTTTGACTGTACCCTTCCCTTAAAACTCACACCATTTTCTACCGGATTAGAGGAATCTTTCCACTCACAAAAAATGATCTTAAGCTTGGATGAAATAGCGAGTACACATAAACAAGGAAAAGATGAACCGACATTACAAGATTTATTCCAGACAAGCGGAACAGTTTCAATCCGGGGTTTAATAGGGGAAAGAAAAGCTATTACTAAAATTCACAATATAGTATTAGTGCAGGAATTGCTATAGTGAGCCTAACCATTGTAATAATAATAATAATGGTTGCCGTGAGTTGTGTATTACAGAATATCTAACCATGTAACGGTAAGTTTAAAAGGTATATGTAGAGGAGAGTAGTTTCATACCTGTACGAGAGTAGGCCTATAGAGGAACATTTAAGCAATCAGCAAAATCAAAACAATTGTAGCCGTTGAAAGGACGCCGCTCAGTTGCTTCTCGACTTTTCGAGGTTTAGTATTGTACGAATATATTTTCTGAAAACAGCTTTTTTCGAATTGGCGACACAAATCATTTCGACAATTTTTAAATGTATTTTGTCCACATAGGGAATTTTTGATTAATTCAAAACTTTTCATTTAATGTGCCCCTTAACGGACATTGGCGATTGTGATCTTCTACCACCCTCTGTTAATGTCATAAAAATATATCGTCAACTCTTGCAATTAAACGACTTCGATGTCGTTTACACCTTGCGATGTTCGGTCAAAATAACAAACCGGATCATAACAAATTGCGGTATGCATTCCCACTCCTCACGAATCATAAGGAAAGAGATCAGTTATTACGTCGAAAGTGAACTTCATCTCCATGCCTTTTAGATAGAAATTCGATTCTATGCGGAGTGAGTTAAAGAGCCCGAAGAAAGGCACTTTTTGTCTTTATTCAAGGCGTTTTAAATGGAAGCAGCTAGACGGCCGGCCGAAAATCTAAAGCGCCGAGCAATTTAGGCATGACGGGCCGTTGAGGAGAAGTTATGATCGAGATTTGGAGAAGAGTGGCACGAACCTAACACCGCGATAAGAAGAGGCACCAAGATAAAAACGCTGCAAACTGATTTTGGCACACTGATTTCTCATAGAGAATATAGAAATAATGAAACAATTAATTTATATTATAAATAGAATGTTATGAAATAATTACTATGATCTTATTTATTAAATGTGAAATTCAAGTTAAAATTTACGAATGTAATTAACATTAAGTTTTACATGTCTCATTAAATTAGACGGTATTATATGGTTTATCAGTTGATCTGCAAGTTACTAAAATTTTATAGTTCGTTCATAAGACTATGAATTTCTCACTACATTACATGACATAATCATGATAGGTTCATCTAAAGGGCGTGCATGATAGTTCATCAGATGTCCTGAACCATCTTCTATTTGGGATCAGTTAAAGTGAAAAATCTTCGAAAAGATACGGCTGTTCAAAAATATCGTTAAAATAAAATGTTGACATTGTGAAAAATAACATAAATAGCAAGAAAATCCAAACTAATCGATAGAATTTCTTTAAATTTTCAAGCAGGTTCTGAACATATGTTCACGACAAAAATTTTATCAAAAAGTAAAGTTTTACTTCAAGTATTTACGTCAATTTAACATGTATCTTAGTAAGATACAAATCTTCATTAAATAACTGCAAATATCTTAAAAACATGTTTTTTTTTTATTAAATTTAATATGGAATTCAATTAAAAAAAAAATACAACAAAAAATATTAATATTTTCTGGCAAAATAAAAAATTAACAATTTCAAAATTTCGAAAAATCACTTAAATAGTCATAAAATCGAGACTAACCTATAAAAGTACTTGAAATTTGAAAGCAAGCTCATAAAAATTAAATGAAGCGCGTGCGAAAGTTGAAGCGAATCCACGTAGTCGTTTAAAAGTAGTTAAGGGATAAGTACGAACGTGCGTACCTACATACATACGTACATAAATCTGGACATTTTTTAAAAACTACTTCTTTGGACTCTTTGAACCTAAAAATGTGCTTCGACGTCAAAATATGAGAACCGGAAAATTTTGCAGTTCCAAAGCTTTCTATATGAAAGCAAAAGGACAGCAGAAGCAGAGCATCATTCTGTTGTTTTTGGAACACGAGTTGAGAAAATCGCTGCAGAACGTGAGTACGAGTGTACAAAAGTGAAGAGTATTCAAAAAGACCCAGAAGAACTTCAATAAGGCGAAACCCCAAAAGTTTGGGAACAATCCAAGACAAACAAGGATTTGTGACAACGCAGCCGCGCCTGCCACGCTATATACGCAGTAGAGTCTGGTCGATCGGAAGGATGCTTTGAAGGACAAGCAGTGTTTTCCTTGGCAGAAAGACGGAAGATGAGACCAGGCAAGAATCGAGACTTAGCCGGCAGCATCCCAGACGAACCCTCAACCACCATCAGGACAACGCAGCTAAGCCGCAACTTCTCTCTCGCTCTTTCCCGATTTTTCTGTAGAAAAATAAACATGTATTGTAAACTTTGGATTTATCAATAAAAATGAATCAAGCATCAAAATTAAAAACATCCTTTCCACCTTGATTCCCGCATGCCGAAGGTATAGCACGAAAGTGTTGGCCAAAAATTCAGGGGATAAGATGCGCGTAAAGTTTATTAACTTTACGTTTATCTAACTAACTAACTTTTAGTTGCCTAAATCTGGATATAATATATTCTACAGTATACTACACAGACACGTATATACCACAACCCGGAACTAGGATCGAGTAGAGAATTGTAATCGCCACAGGGTCCGTAGACATGTTTGGGTGTGGGATATAACGGGCGAGGATTCGAAAAAAGGCTAGCCGGAAGCCGGGATCACCTTTACCTTCTTCAGTCGTCATTACGACAATTTCAAGCACTTGTAAACAATGCAGTGGTAATCCTGTGTTAGGACACTCGCTTTTTACCCGGGTAGATTGAGGTCGATCCCCGATGCTTTCCGCGTAATTTTTATTTCGCAAACAACTTTTTTACCTTTTTTATTCAGAAGTAAAAAGTCTATTTTAATTTTTCTTTAGGAAAGAAGGGAAATAAACGACCTAAATTATTATTGTAATGTGCATGTGAGATTAAAATTAAAAAAAAAAAAAAAAAAAAATCAAAAAGCAATAATAAATTATATTCATTGAACATAAAAAAAAGATTTAAGAAAAGAAAAGAATAATAATTAAGCAAGACACAACAAGTGCATAATTGTGATTTGTGAAAGTTGTATGATTTTAATTAATTTATGCTTTGAGTATGAATGTGTTGGTTATATTTAAATCTTGATAACCATAGATTGAAATAGAATATAGTTAACTCAGTCCAGGGTTAAAGCGAGTTAGAAATGCAAACAAAACTATCAGTTTTAATTTAGAGAACAATTCAAGGCAAGAAGGAGAAAACAAGGAAAAAATAAAAGTGAATTCTTACTTGATGAAATCTCAGTTTGAATTTTAGTGGAAATCGATTCAATATTTCCTTCATAATCTTAATTCATGCCCTTTTCTATTTTAGAGCAAACACATTTCCTTTGCACATAGGTCGATTGCTCCCTTGGCCTTTCCTCACTCCCTTTTTCATGCTTACTAAAACTATTGTAAGATCAGCCATGCTCAAGTATGTGACCTGGAAACAGAATATCTAATGTAAGGTAAGAGGAAAAATTAACGCAGGTTCTCCTTTTAAAAAGATTATTGAGACAATGAGACACTCTCTCTTGATTAAAAAGAAAGGCATTTTGCAAACGAGCATAGGAAAGCAACAAGGATTTCATTTTTAAAGGACCCCGCAAAAATGTGGAAAACTAGTCTCGGTTGAATTGAATGAAAAGTACTGTATTTGGTAGTTTTTGATGTATTGTTCGGAAGTCTTCCCGGATGGAGCCCCCCCTCCCCAGAAAATTCGATGGTTCGAGAGAAAGGCACTCAAAGTTGTACTTATCGATTGTTTCCCGTAAGATTAGCACGATTACTGTTCACACTATACTTGCTTATGCCCCTTTAGGTATATACGCGTAATTGAATGAGGTTGTGTGCATGAAAATATGCATATGTGGAATGTGTGAGTGTGTATGTAATTATGTCGGTTTTTGCATGTTCATGGATTAAGAAAGTATATTACTTTGCGCCCTCGTACGCAAATATTCAGTTTCCACACTGAAATTGTGCAAGAAAAAGGGCATTTTGTATACATGAGTAAACAAATAATATATTTTTTATTTACAAGTGCATGCTGGCGGAGACGAGTGTTGTAAACAAAACACGAGCGGAATAATTTCTCGTATGTTATTTTTTTTTTTCAAAGTGTGTGAAAATAGCTGAATCTCTTACTGTTCGCTAAACTGCCTAAAATTCCCCTACCGCCGTGGGAGTCCAGTATTTACTCACACATTCATAACTCAATCTCTCACAATAATGTGTGTGTGTGTGTGTGTGTGTGTGTGTGTGCGAGTGCGAGTGCGAGTGTGAGTGCGAGTGTGAGTGTATATGCCGTATCTCAGCTTCTAATTAACGGATTTTCATCGATTACAGCTCATTTTTTTTTGTTTTCATTTTGTGATGGCCGCAAAAAAAATCTTTTTTGGTTTAGCTTATTTGATTTTGTTTTATCGTAAATTTTCGATTTTTGAAAAACTTAATTTTAATTTTTTTTAATTATAGGATTGAGATATTTTAATCGAACAAAGGCCAATTTGAAGAGCATAACAAGATCTATGATTTCAGAGAAAAAAAGTTACACTAGCTCTTATGGTTCTTTTGTTTTTAATAAAAACGTGTTTTTTTGAA
>JAWWML010035026.1:0-10102 GCA_035047165.1 Ormyrus rosae
AATAGGCTGAAAATTTTTTTCTTTCTCTACTTTTATGTAACTAAAACATAGTTACATTTCTGTAAATATATATTATTTTACCTACCCTTAAATAAATTATTATACCACGTAGACCCAGTGGTACTTCCATTATGCTTTCTGTCAGGCCAAATTCAAAGAATATCAGTTCTTTACTATTTGGAGGAAAATTAACTCAACAATTTTTTATACATGTATATATCATGGTAGAAAATAACAGAATGGAATTTAAAAAAAAAAAAAAAACTAATTGTGTATTGAATGTTACCAAGGTTTAATAGATCATGTCACAAATAGTGCATCAAATATATCAAAAAATTTTGAAATAAAAGAAAAATTAGGAAATTTATTCACTCACGTAACCATCAACTTATCTAGGCAGTGCCTAGACGCATGCAACAGCATTATCAAGATGCAATGGCAATACTAAGAAATATTGGTAGACCGGATTTATTTATAACTATGACATGTAACCCTAAGTGGAAAAAATTAAAAAATGTATTGAAAAACTTTTCTACAGTTAGATTTTTGTTTACAAAATTTAATAGTTTATTTGACGATATGATAAAGAGAGAAGTTTTCGGACCCGTTTTAACGTATGTATTTACAATTGAATTTCAGAAAAGAGGCCTACCACATGCTCATCTTATAGTAACGTTAAATCATAATAATAAATTAATGACACCAGATGCAGTTGACAAACATATCTCTGTTGAAATACCATCTGATAATAATAAAACATTACAAAAATTAGTTATAAAACACATGCTACACGCACCGAATAATGAAAATTCTCCGTGTTTTGATAAGAGTAAAAAAGTTTGTAAAAAAAATTTTCCTAAACCGTTCCAATCATCAACAACATTTAAAAAAAATGGTTATCCTCGATATAAACGAACAAATAATTCTTGTGATACTTATAGATATTGAATTAAAACAAATAATGCAATTATTAAAGTAGATAATTCAATGGTACTTCCTTACAGTAAATTTTTGTTAAAAAAATATAAACGTTACATAAATGTTAAATACTGCTCATCAATTCAAAGTATTAAATATATTTTTTATTCTATACGTAAAGGCAGTGATAGAGCTTTTCGTAAATTAAAAAAAAATGATGAGCCAGAATAAATATATGACGAAATAAATGAATATATTGATGATCAATATTTAAGTTCAATGGAAGCAGCATGGCGATAACAAGAATTTTCTTTGTGTGGAAGAAGTCATATTGTTATCCATTTGGGAGTTCATATAGAGAATCAACAAAAAATAGTTTTTTAAGAAAATAATGAATTGAAGCCTCTTGATAAATGGTAAACGACTTTAACTACATGGTTTGAGTTAAATAAAAAAGATAAATTTGCAAGTAACATATAATATTATTATACTTCAGTATCATACTTTTAACTTACAAACAAAAAGTTGGATCAAATGTGTACGCGTGAAAAAAAATTACGCTATTGAACGTTTAAATATAGTTTCTCATAAAGATTCTGAAATATTTTTCTTTAAACTAATTTTAAATCGTGTAAAAGGAATCACTTCTTTTAAAGAATTACATACTATAACGGGGTTCTTGCTCGGGTAATATAATAATTGCTCAATTATAAACGAAAACCACGCGAGATGGCTCGGACAACTCTGCGACGACGCAGAGTGCAATGTTTCCCGGTGCCAAGGCCATTATAACCCTGGTTGAAGCAACCGAGTTTATTGTAACGTACTGGAACACGTCTCCGGCTAACTTAGCCCTGATTCCTCCACAAGGAAGTAGGCGGATAGGAGAGAGGGCAGTTCGCGCGATCGTCGCGCGAAAACAACAATACACAAATTAAAATAAAATAAGTATAGAATTT
The DNA here is from genome assembly GCA_035047165.1 of Ormyrus rosae. NCBI lineage: Eukaryota > Metazoa > Arthropoda > Insecta > Hymenoptera > Ormyridae > Ormyrus > Ormyrus rosae. The sequence goes on from JAWWML010035026.1 coordinate 1,878, forward strand.
ATTTAGCTGCTTGAATTTACACTGAACGCTCGCGAGGCGTTCACGCGCAGGCCTTTTCGCGGTAAAGATACGGACAGAGAAAAGGGTCCGCGAAGCTAGGGAGAGAGAGAGAGATGCTTACGAGGACTAGCACTTACAGTTCCTGCTGGAGTCGGCTCCTCGGATGCGCTCTCGCTCGCTTGCTGCCCAGGACAAGGCCGTCGAAGTTGAAAGTGCGGAATCGCAGGGCGAACGCAACGCAACGAAGGTGCACAGTGTCACGCAATTGCTAACGGTCGCGAAGCGCGTACAAAAGTTATGTGCAATCAAGCTCGTCAATTATTCGGTGCGTTCCGGTCGAAGTCCCGAAAATCTCTGATTAGTGTCGTGGCTTTGTCGTAGCGCAAGGCTTTCGCTCTCTCTCCCCAACATATAATAATTATAAATAGACAGTAATTACAATGAATTTGATATTAAATGATTTAAAAATTATTGCAGTATTCGAAGAAACATTTCGTGTTATCTTACCTTTACAGTTGCGTAAATTTTTTGTTTCATTCTTATTAGCAGAAAATATTCAAGGAATCAATATTCGGAAAAAATTCAAAAACTATTTCTGTGAAGATTTCAATGAAAATAAAGAAAATTTAGCATTGAATCATACAAATAATTTATTTTTATTTGAAAATGTTATTTGTAAGGATTTTGGATTATCAGAACCGAATAGTATTATAAACAAAAACAATTTTATTTATAACCAAAAGATAATTTAATTTAGTAAAGAAATGTCCGAAAATAATTTTAAAAATTTAAATAGTGATCAAAATTTTATTTTTGAACAAATAACAAATAATAAATGTAAAATTAATTTTATCGACGGTCCTGGAAGTTCTGGTAAAACTTTTTTATATCAGACGTTGATTTATAATTTCATTTCAAAAGAAAAGAAAATTATTTCGATGACTTGTACTTGTATAGTGTTTATCTGGAGACCCGGCTCCGCCAGTACAACCCCCGGAACCGGCACTTTTAAGCCAACGCTTTTACTGCAAATTATCGCTTTAACGATAATAACGAACTGCAAATAACGATATTCACTAAACGAGATTATTCTATAAATGAGATTCTATAAACGATATTTCTATAAACGATATTCACTAAACGACATTATTCTATAAATGAGATTCTATAAACGATATTTCTATAAACGATATTCACTAAACGAGATTATTCTCATCAAGAAAAAAACCCGAGGTCAAAAGGAGCAAGGAACTTTAAAAACTGATCCAGTTAAGGGACAGATCAATACTGCTGTCAAAAAATCAATTGCCGCTGCTCGAGCTTCTAATCCCCTCCCTTTGACCTCCGGCGGAGCGAGACGCCGTAAGCGCTGCAACGGCTCGCACGTCGCGACGACTTCGCGTTTATAGAACTTAGTCATCCATGTAACATATATAATACCCAATGTCCAAGGGTTCCTGGCAAGGATGTAGCAAAATAGATTTCAGGGCTCCGATTCGATACGATTCTCAGGATAAGAATCAATTCCATATCATTGATGGATATGAGTTCTTATTTAGAAAAGTACAATTATCCTTAAAATGATCTTGAAAATGACCTTAAAGGATAACCGTTAAAGAACTCCAAAGTCACCGTTAAACTCCTTGTTCTTGTCTCTGCCGTCCTCAAAACAGCTCATTATCCATGCGTGTATTGGATTGGAGTCATTTGACCTTCCTACGACCTCCACATAAAAATTAGATCTCTTACTCCATAATGGTTTTGAACGTAAAATTTGCCGCTCTTGTCAGATCTGGAGTAAAAAATGGGGTTCCTACTGAAAAAACCATTTATATAAATTTTCACAATTGACCAAATTTTTCATAAAATGCATTCATAAAAAGTTATTCAATTGCAGCATTTAAAATGGGAAACTGTATACTCACATCTCGTTGCTGACTGTATAAATATGTGGGTATTAAGATTTAGTAGCTTGATTTGTATTAAAGTACCCACAGTAGAGCTATTTGGGTCATTTTTTTCAAATTTACTTGAAATCCTGACGTGCTAATTTCGAGGGCGGATTCGTATTTAGTGACAAATGAAAAACATATAGTACACCTACTCAAATCCAAATAGCATCCAAAAAAATATTTGTGGTCTTGTGTAATTAATACAAGATTTTCTGCATTTATGTTAAATTATTAAAAAAAAAAAAATTTTTGTTTCAGGAAAATGATACAATTACGCTTGTTCAACAAATCGATGATAATTGGTATGAAGGAAGCATCAATGGACGGACTGGTTATTTTCCTGTTTCTTACGTCCAAATTATAGTACCATTGTCTTAAATGGAATTGGAAATTCAAGTTAACAGTTTCTCTACTTATTTAAAACAACATTTATAATTAAAATACCTATAATAATACTGTTTATTCCGTGTCTTTATATTATCTGTTCAACTCTAATATTTTTGCGTTGTGGTCGTTTATATCTCTACCAAATTCACACTATAAATTCTATAAAAACATTACACTAAAAATTATAAGCAACCTGTATTTGAATGTTAATGTACATATTCAAAATGTTAAACAAAATATTTAATGACATAATATTAAAATGAAATGTGAAATTGAAACTTTTGACAACTGTTGTATGAGCAAATATTATAAAGTTCATCGTTTTAATCTACGGCGGAAGATTTAAAAAGTTAATTTGTATGATTATTTTTATATAAACCTGACTTTTTCCTTTAGATATTAAGTATCTTTTATTTAACATGTAAAATATTTTAATATAATATTTAGTTATAATTTGTAACCGTAATATTATTTTTGAAAAAGTAAAACTTCTATTTTGTTTAAGAGAAATTAATGATCAATTGAATAAAAAACTGAAAAATTTGTTTATTAACTGTTAATAAGTATTTCTATCTTATGATACCATTATTCTATATAAGTAAATTAAATTAAAGTACGTAACAAGAACTTTAATTTGAGACTAGTTCGATTAAGAAATATTTATCTACTTTAAAGTTATGATTAAAGTGGTGTTACAATTTTAAAAGTGTCCTTTTTACATTGCCTACAAAAAATACAATAAAATAAAAACTACATTTATTCGTTATTTTTATAATATGTTCAATTTTTTTATCCAAAGAGCTAAAATTTGACTTTTTTAGTCCTTTAGATGATAAAAACAGTGGCCAACTTTTGTTTAGTTCCGCGTTTTTAATAGACTTCACTGAATTAGAGTTGGTTGAATTTGCAATTGGGCATGTTATTGATATCATCTCTTGTTAGTAACAGTATTGTTTCTCCGACTCTTTGTCAAAGTTGCCGAATTACGAGGAGGCCCGACAACAACGAAGACCAGGGGAGTATTTTGAGATTATAAAAAAGTTTTTAAGCAATAAACGAGTGGGCCAGATAACTACGTCAGGGAGATTAGTTTTTAAATATAAATAAGCAATAAAAATGTAGGTCCGACAACCACATAGTCCGGGGGAGTATTTCTCATATAAAGAATTCTTTAAGCAATAAACGAGTAGGCAAGACAACCACGTATACCAGAGGAGTATTTCAAGATTATATCACATTTTTTAAGCAATAAACGACTAGGCCTGATGACTGCGTAAGGGAGAGTAGTAATTAATAATAAATAAGCAATAAATGAGAAGCCCCGAAAATCACGTAGCCCTGGGGAGTAGTTATTATATATGAATAATGCTCTAAGCAATTAACAAGTAGGCCCGACAATCGCGTAGTCCGGGGGAGTATTTGTTACATATAAACAATTCTTTTAGCAATAAACGAGTATACCCGACAACCATGTAGCCCAGGGGTATATTTCAAAATAATAAGAAATTTGTTAAGCAATAAACGAGTAGGCCCGATAACTACGTAGCCAGGAAGAGTACCTATTAATTACAAATACGCAATAAACAAGAAGATTCATAACAACGTAGCCAGGGCGAGTATTTATCACATATCAATATTTCCTTAAGCCAAGAAGGAGTAGGCCCGACAATAATGTAGTCCGGGGGAGTATTCGTTACATATAAATAATTTTATGTGCTAAAAATAGGCCCGACGACCACGTAGGACGGGGAAGTAATTATTATTTATCAATAATGCTCTAAGCATTTAACAAGTAGGCCCGACAACCACGTAGTCCGGGGGAGTATTTATTACATGTAAACAATTCTTTAAGCCATAAAGGCGTAGGTCCGACAACCACGTAGCTCAGGGGAGTATTTCAAGATTATAAAAAATTTTTTGAGCAATAAACGAGTAGGCCCGATAACTACGTAAGGGAGAGTTGTTATTACTTTTAAATAAGCAATAAACAGGTAGTTCCGACAACCACGTAGCCCGGGAGAGTATTTATTACATCTAAACAATTCTTTAAGCCCAAAAGCAGTAGGTTCCACAGCCACGTAGAACGAGCGAGTAGTTATTGTATACGAATAATGCTCTAAGCAATTAAAAAGTAGGCCCGACAAACATGTAATCCGGGGGAGTATTTCTTCATATAAATAATTCTTTAGTATTTCAAGATTATAACAAATTTTTTAAGCAATAAACGAGTAAGCCCGATAACTGCGATAACTGCAAAGTTTTTATGCGCTAGTTTTTTTACAAAAAATTTTTGAATTTTGAAAAAACCTGTATTATATTATGCAGTAGTCAAATTATTTTGCAAAAGACCAGGTAATAATTAACTAATAATACAAATGACAGTGATTTCTCAGATTTTCGGAGTCGCTGATTTTGAATCTTAAGTCAGATTTACAAAATTCAAGATGACTGATCGAAGATGGCGGACGAAATTTCGAAAAATTCATAAATTTTCACCACAGTCAGTACCTAGGAGTTTTCGAGGTGGTTAATTTTGAATCTGAAGTCAGCTCCTCCCCGAAAACCACCGGGTACCAATTTGATGAATTTGAGAAAACTGACTTCAGATTCAAAATCAGCAACGCCGAAAATCTAGTGTATCAAGATTGGGGAAAGTCGTCTGCCATCTTGAATCCGCCATTTTAATTTTTGTAAATCTGACCTCAGATTCGTAATCAGTGCAGTGCATGGGCGTAGTAGAAAGAAATAGTTATTACAAAAATTGTTGCGTACATTTTATATATAGTTGTGCTAAATAAAATGAAATAATTTTTAGGGAAAAACACGCTTTATTGAGTCCGCTATTCTGAATTTTTTAACGAAACCAAATTTTTCTTTTATTGAAAACATTTATGTCACCGAACTGAGAGTTTTGAGATCTATATATTTAAAATTACGTTTTTGTAAAAATGAATTTTTTTTCCTCACTTTTTTGTGTTTTAGGCACCATATTTAGAAATCGGTGGGCGATAGCGAAAAATGGACGAGGGGAATAGAAAGAGCGCAAAAAAAAAAATACAATAAGACATGTATTTTCAAAAAGATTCATTGACTTGATTTTATAAATTTCATTAAAGAAAAAGTAAAATTTGGGGCTTTCCCGGACAAAGCAGGTTAAAAATCACATCTTGTAAGTTAGGAATCTAAAATGAATATTTTATATGTTTTAATTTAAGTTAAGAAAAAAACTTGCGAATTACTGCCGTTTTTTACTTATTCGTGGCTGAAAACCAAAAATTTTGAGGTTATGTAAACATTCAAAGTAAGTTTTGTTCTTATATATTATTTTTATAAATTTGATGAGCATGAATTATATTATGAGCATTCGCTGTAGGAACACGTATTTGGTTGAAAAATCGTAAAATTATGAATTACCGCCTCATCTTAAAACCGACATATTCAATTTCAAAATTCGTGGTATGGAGTTTTTTAGTACAATTCTGTATGCCACCAAATCCAAAGTTTCATCAGATTCCGCCAATGCTTTTATGGAAAAAATGACGAATTTTTAGAAAAAATACACAAAATTATTTGATTTTTTTCGAATTGGCTGCTTTATTGGAAAATCATGCCGTCCGATCGGAAAAATAACATCAGATTCGAAAAGAGTGACCCCAGAAACCTTCAGGATATGAGTTTTCATGATTATTCTTCAACTGCTTTTATGAAAAATATATATGTAAAATCAGAGACAATTTTATGCCCATTCAGGATGAAACGGGTTAAGCACATTGGAGTATAAATAGGGTGACTTTAACTAAGATTACAAAAATATAATAATTTTGAGTTAAGTATAAATCAAGAATAATAGGTTAATAATGGGATTCCAGTGATTAATATCGTACTCGTGACAAGGTTCGCCGCTATAAAATATGGCATCTCAAGCATTACTTCACGAATTTTAAAGACCAAGTTTGAAAAATACTGCTGACCAGCAGTCAAAACGTCGCTGTAATTAGGAAAATAAATTAAATTTTATTTCCAAAATAAGAATCCAGGGGGATCATTATAATCCTTACCTGTTCAATCCAACATTATCTATTGGATATCATAATCAATTTTTAAGATCAAGCATAATAAATTGATAAATAATAAAACACTTTGTAATATGAGAAGGAGAAAATTATATAAATATGTATTTTCACTTCAAAAATTTAAATTGCTAAAATTTATGCTTTTATATTAATTTGATATTATATTTTTTAGGCATGTGATAGCAATCCCGTGGACGAATTTGCACTAGAATATGATGAGCATAACCCATTTACACTTTGTGCATTTTCTTATACACCAATTTATAAAGGAAAATCGGAAGTAAAATGTCCATTTTGCCAAGCCAGTTATCAAATCCAGTTTAAAAAAAGTATTTGTAACATTTGCGAAGTTGCAGAAATCGATAAGGAATGCAGCGGTTTAATACTTAATCCTTTACAAGTCCGATAAATCATTGATATTGTGCAATATTCGGCATATTTTGTATGAAAAAAAAAATAATTAAAATGTATATAATATTGTAAACAATTGACTACGATTGTGTTTTAAATAATAATTTACATGTTAAAGGCTTTTTATGCATTACACCTATAGATTTTCAAAAAATTTATTTTTTTTTTATTTGATTGTTTGATGACAGCTGCTATATTGATAAAGAAAATAAAAATGCTGCTGATCTCTGCTGCCAAAATGTTTATTTTTTAAACAAATTTTTTTCTAATATTTTGATTACTTAATAATCATCTTAAGGGCAATTTAATCCTTAGAGGGCCGGGATTTAAAAAATTTTAAAAGCTCATAATTTATACTGAAAAGTGAGCTGAGGTCCCCAAGTTAGAACTAATCCAAGTTCGAATTTTAAATGGGAAGGTACAAGCCCATGTTAAATTGTGAAATTTTTTTAAAAAGTTGATAGAAACGTTTGAAAGACCTTATCAAGGCTTGAAAATGTACAGATATAGGTTTTTGAGGTCGCGAACACAATTCCGCACAAAATGGCGGATCCAATATGGCTGTCTTTTTTAACTAAATTTGATATTTTTCACTGTTTATGGTTGAAATAATCTGTAAATACATACCAAGGCTTAAAAATATTCAAAGACTGATATTCAGTGACATCGTGTCAATCCCAATAATCCTAAGGAACCACATTAGTCTTAAAATTACTCAGAAAAACTATCATGTCTCAAAGCATCATGCCGGCCCTCTAACATTATCACTAATCGAATATTTATATATTATCAATCTATATATTATCCTAAACTTGTAAAAGAAAATTATGTACATATTAACCTTTTAGCTGCGGGGAAATTTCAGTACAAATCGACCTCCTATAAAATGCAAAATTTACCCATATAATCACTGGATACCTCAAGTAGAGTCCCCGACCTGACTGCTGGTCGATATATCGACCATCCCCGCAGCTAAAAGGTTAAGAAGACAAAACTCTTCGAACACTTTTGTGCCTCAAACTCCAAATATTAAAATTAATGTTGCGTCTCACTGTCTCCTTGGCTGGACGATGACAGCAGAATCTAATTTTATTCCTCTTCGAGCTTATTTTATTTATTGTTGGTTACATTTAAACCTAACAAGCTTAATAAACGAGTTCAGAGAATCAGGAATGTGCTAAAAATTCAAATTTTAGCATTATTCGCCGTCTTAAAAAATATTTGTATTAAATTATGTTGAATAAATATATTATACCTTAAACTTTTTCGTCGTGTTCTTCAATTACATTTTTATTATGAAAATCTTCATGGTCAAACTCCTGAATAAAGCAGACAAAACACAAAGACTCAATTCAAACATTTTAATTACAATTTTTGTTTCAATTATTAAATATATACTTAT
>JAWWML010035027.1:0-97888 GCA_035047165.1 Ormyrus rosae
GAGTACATGAACCACGAAAAGTGCACCTACCACTGGGGCAAATGCCACCACAACGGCGTCGACGAGGTCTGGACCTGCTGCCAAGCTCCCAGGGGCGCGCACGGCTGTGCGACTGGCGATGCGCACGTTTGGACTGGTTATCTACCAGGTTGGAACGGACCCTTCGAGGGTTTTGTTTGGACGGAGCCGCGTTCAGACTACGAGAAAGATACATACCTGAGAATTTACGCCCTGGACTGCGAAACGCTTTACACCAGGAATGGAATAGAAGTGGGAAAAGTGACGATTGTAGAGCTTGGCGGTAAAGTGTGCTACGAGACTTTGATCAAGCCGGCCGCGCCGGTCATTGATTACAACACTCGATTCAGTGGACTCAGAGCGGAGGACTTTTGCAATGTGGAAAAGACCTTGTACGACGTGCAACGCGATATTTTACGTTTTGTCTGTTCCGAGACGATCCTCGTCGGTCACGGGTTAGAAAACGACCTCCGAGCGCTGCAGATCATTCACCTTTGTGTCGTGGATACCGCCGTGTTGTACCCACACTTTAAGGGACTCCCGTATCGGAATAGTTTAAAGGTCCTGGCTAAGAACGTGCTGGGTAAGACGATCCAAGAAGGAGAACATGACTCGGCAGAAGATGCGAGAACCGCACTCGATCTCGTGGAGATGAAACTTTCAACTGAAATCCGCTGAGGGTGACATGACATTATATTCGAATAAAGTACAGAAAGCTTCAAAGTGGCTGTGAACAAGATAACCAGAGAACAGTGGGCACATATATGTAAAAGTTACATTCTGAGGAGGTGTTCACCGACATAAACATAAGTGTCAATTATTGTATAAATTATTTGATTTTTTAAAGATTCTAAATAATCTACGGACTAAGACAAAGGAACTGCTCCGATTGTTTAGTTCCAAGCAAAATCTGTGATACGTTTAGATCGTAAACTTACTCTGTATAAGAGCGAAACTGCGGAGTCTTTTTACACTACAACCGTCGAGTTCTCCGCTTTATGTGAGGGATTTGCGCTCAAAACGACCGAGAGACTCTGCCTTTAGATTTAAGGAAAGTATTGTAAAAGTTGAGTATCGTAATGACCTAAGGATAACCAGCGGGACGCGAGAAAAATTTTCAGTAAAAAAATTACGGTAAAAAAAATTGTTTTGAACCTTTTTTGCCGGTTTTTTAGGCCATAAGCGATATTCAATTTAATTATATTTTTTTAATGCTGTAAAATTTTGTGATTTTATCAATGACATGTTCATTAAACTGAATAAAACAAATCATTTTCTATAATAAAACTTTTCTTATTTTATACCGAATCCTTGTTTCCTTTTCCTTTCCGTCATCAATTCATTGACAAAAAAATGAAAGGTTTTTAATATTATATTCTTGCTATTTAAATTGACTGACATCCAAAGTTTAAGTTTCTAAGATGTAAGTTTTTTTTGACTATTACAAAATCTTAATACTTTTAGTACTTGTTGAAATTGGATTTAAATAATCAAGGGCAAGTTTCTGTACTGCTATTTGGGCGAAACTGCACAAGATTGTCGGCAGGTCTGCTAAGAACAATAAAACGTTAAGAAATAAATGCGAATCTTATTAGTTTCCAAAAAGAAAATAATGCTCATTTTACCCCTTTAAACGCCCTTAAAGTCAAGTTCCGGTACTTCGATTTTGACAAAAATTTGTAAGAATATGTATTTTGAGCCTACAAATTGATATTCGTCGAGAAAAAAAGACGAATATGAAATTTCTTTTCGTCGAAAATCGACGTCTTTTTCTTTTTTTTTCTGAACTCCTATTTTTCACAAAATTATAGTAAGATGAGAGTAAAAGGGAAATTGGCTAGACAGGTTGATACTGAACACCGTGAGGTGTTTGTCAAGAAGGGGCGAATGTCTGTGTGTCGCTGTTTGTCGTATAAGTTGGAGGGAGAGCGCTCCAGAAGCGGGCGCTCTAAGTCGTTCCAGCGGTGGATGCTTAGTTCGAACGCTTTGCTCGATGATCTGCTCGAAGCGGTGTGAGCGCCTTGTATCTACGCCCAATGAGGGGGCAACTCGATGTAGCGCTCGAAGTGAAGAGAGCGCTCTGGTGCTCTGCTACGTTGAAATTCACCACCTTATGTAAAAAAAAACGATAAAAAAAAAATTGTCGACTTTTGAAAAAAAAAGTCTAAAAAATTGACCTTAATAATAAAATAATTATATTTTGACAATGTCTATTTTTGAATGTTATAAAAATTTTCGAAAAATTTACATTTACAAACAATTTTTTAAATTTACTAAACAAAATAATCCAAAACGTCTTAAAAACATTTAAAAGTACAAAACACAACTGTAGCGACACTTTAAGCTAATTTTACGTTACTGTCAATCTAAATTTCAAAGTTTAAATTATTCCACTCAGCATAAACAGTGTAACGTGTGTAACACGTTTCGTAATTACGATGTTGCATAAAATTTGTCGCATCTAATCTTAGCTATTATGTACTCAAAAAGTAAAGTTTAATACATTATCTTATGAATCAATCATGACTCTCGTCTGCCACGAGTCGTGATAATGCAAATGCACGAAATGCTCGTTGAGTTCCAATAAAAGCTAGAGCTTTACATAACCGTTTCATCAAACTTTCTCTTATAGAACGTTGTTTTGTTCATTATTAATTTTGCAGCTACTAAATTTCCTCTATTAAAAATCGTTTTTAGAGTTTGCGAGAGACATTTTGACCTTTGAAAATGCTCTTTTTTAATTAATTTGACTTATTCTGTAAAGTCTAAAATTTTAAGTTATTGCAAATTCATTTTATTTGTAAAGTTATATTACTATTTTCAACTTCACACATTTAATAAGCTTTTTTTAATATTAAATTAGAATTTAATATTTTATAAATCTTAAAATATTTTAGTTTTACGGTCGCTAGTAGGATTAAATTTCCTTTCTACAATGAAATAGTCCTTAATATTAGATTTCATTTTCAAATTTCCTTTCGATCGGATTTCTTTATTCTCATCTCAGTGCAGTATCTGGGATATAGATTATCGGAATCCTACAAAAAATATAACTGTAAACTTTTCACTGAAGTTCTTTAAAATAATATCCAATACTTCTTCAGAATAGTTTTTTAAATAACGTATATTTTATTTATTTTTGATTATAATATATATAAAATATGTTAATATTTTATTTTAGGTGCTTAATTAAAAAATATAATCTAATTTCAGTACTTTTTTTTCTATAGTTTTTATTTAATTTACATTTTAGAAGAGACCGCCGTAATAGTGAATATAAAAATCAATATCGCTAAAATTTTTACAATGATTTAAAAGAAGAATGTTAGGAAAAGTCATTTCATTATTATTTTTTATTACATGCTAATAAATACATTAAATTATAATGACCTCAAATTTTTTTGTCAATAATTTTTTTCAAAGAATAAAAACACATGAAAGTCACCGCCAATTTTCTTTCACATAACTACCCCCTCAAAAAACTATCTCCATCATTATCTCCTCCTTCAACGAGCTTCGAAAATTGATTAACGACTGGGACCAAAAAAGTAAATCCACAAAAAAATTCACTCCTCTTCATCGAAGCCTAATTGAGCACATCCCCAAGTACGTTTCCCGACGTAGGAGCAGATTGCTTCTTAAGAATGATATAAGAATGATAATAAGGGAGGTGCAGCTCGCGCCTCCCCAGGAGGATGTCGTGTAATCTCGACACAATCTCCTCCGCTCGCGACTCCCTCGAGATCGCTCCAATTAAGGATTAATTCACTCGGATGGATTCGCGCGTGCTATTTTCTCGTTTGGTGCCTTTTTTCGCGGGAAGACCCGGCGCTGATGGTCTTATTCAGCCACGTAATTTGCCGCCAGTTATGAAGTGTAAGGGATGTTAAAGCGTTTTAGAAGATTACTTATTGCTTAGGAGATAGCTTTGACAGACGTGACTGTTTTGTTAACTGGAAGTAAGGGTAAACGCCGTTGATTTCATTAGAACCGAAACTTGAAATTCATTTTTCGCCTTGAACTACAATTACAGGACAATAACTGAAAAGTATTATTACGGTATTTTCTTTGGAAGGAAAAATTGGAATTGGATGTATGACAAATAAGTGCAATAATGTTTTTTTATTTTATTTTTATTTTCACATGTACAACTTTTTCAGAGAATTTAAGAAAATATTCTTCTACTATTCTGTTATTTATTAGTTATTATTTGAATTCATGTGCCACATAGGTAGGTGCATACATTCATTATAAATTTTAAATTGTCTAAAATTATACACATGTACATGTTTATTATAGTTTATATCAATTTATTACAGACATTACTTCGATAAAACATGTAATTAATTAATTGTTTATCACATATTTAAAGAACTTTCACCTATTTTTCAACAGACACAATTATAACAAACACTTCATATAACTCTTACTCGATTTAAAAATAAAAGTAACCCGCCACCCCACAATTCAATACCTTTCACGTCAACATCAAAAACTCTTAAATTTCCCGTACGAACTTTCGTGAGTTTTCCGCCCGTCAAATCATAATTTAATTCGAGCTTTCGTAACAGCGATGTCGAAAGAGCAAGGGTGGATTTATTGAAGGCGCGAAGCGACGAGCGAGTCGTCAATATATTAACGATGGAAAAACCGAGCGTCAAGAGAATAACGAAGCAAAGGCAATTCGAACAGAGTTAAACTTCAGACGGTTTTGATTTTGAATTGTTAAAATTAACATAACATTTACAAATGTAGGACGGAAATATTTGATAATATATTGAAGAACAACCCTCCTAAATATTCGTATAAGAATGTATTTTATATAAAAATTTACTGTAACAAAGTGATTTTACTGTAACCAGCCATAGTAATAAATTATCGAATATAATTGTCAAAAATTTAATTCAACGTTTAAGTGGTGTATTTTAGCAACTTCTATATGAATTACTTTTTCGAAAAATAGGAAAATGATAAAAAATACAAAAAATTCAAATCATTGAACTTAAGAATATTATTTATTTAAGATAACAATAGAAACTGTAGTTTCCTATCAATGATTTTGATAATACTGTTAACGCAGAAAGATGGCGTTTACTTAATATACTTTATAAAACATTTAAAAAGCATGCTTTTAGGCGCTTAAGTTTTCATTTAATACACCACTTTGAGAATTGCAATACATACTATTCATTAACAAATTAAGAATCTCTCAAGAATAAAGGGGCTTATTATTTATTAGCTTTAAATGACAAAAAACAAATATAATTAGCACTCTTTATTTTCTTAAAGCACTACCAGAGGAATGAGTGAGCGAGTAATAACGTCGAATAACTCGCGCCCGTCTCGAGTCGTTAGTATATAGAATAAATTGCGAGCGATTTAGAGAGAAAGAGAGAGACGAGAGCTTGCGAGCACTCACCGGAAGCCCCGATTTCTCTCTCAAGCATCCTCGGCTCTCAATTATAGTCCCATTGGCTCCCTATGCCCTCGTTCAGCCTTTCTCTTTTTAGTCAAATTGTACAAGTTGGAGCTCTCGACGGTATTTTCAGGAACAAATAGAATTTTGCATTATTTTTTGCTATCTATAATCTTTTTAATGATTATTTTGAGGATAGATTGAAATGAAAAAATATGCTAAAAATGATAAAATTAATTATCTTGAATAAAAATTTCAATCTTTATTAGAAACTAAATTTTATTGCAATTTTTATTATCAAATACAGAATTTTCATATTAATTAATTTTATCTACATTATCGCCTTTCGGGTTGTCATTATTTTTATTACGTAGTTGTATTAATAATGTTAATCACAAGCAGTATTTATTTAGGTTGTATTATAAATGCTAGTTTTTTTTATCTCAATCTATCCTTAAAATCTAATTTGTGCATTATGATAATATCATAACGTTTATAATTTAATGTGACAAATAATTTTATTATGAAGTAAATAAATGTACTAAATCTACAATTTATGAGAATGTGTCTGTGAACAATACATATGTATTTAGTAACTAAACAATAAATCGATCAAACAGAATATCTGATTCGAATAAAATTTACATCGTGTGTCAAGAACTCTTATATAACCGTGCATTCAACTGTATATACCGTTCGAAACTTAACGAGCTGACAAAAGAAAAGAGTTCGAATCAAGCTTTTCCGCACAAAATCTCAACATCCTAAAAAAACATTTATTAAGAACAGGCGTGTCGAAATTATTCCGTGTCGAAATTATAAAATGAACTCATTTGCTTTCACAATTGGCATCAGCTTCAAATAATTTGGTAAGATCATCACATAAAAAGAAATATCTTCCATGTAAAAAAAACAAACACTTTTGTAGCGAAAATCGTTAAAACTAGTTGAACACGTCGGAAAAATGTCCTAACGCGTTCAGAGTGTAATGCGTACACGCTCTAAAAAAATTTAGAACGGCTTTTTTATAAATCATCCTACTATAAGATAAAGCGACCCTTGGCAGCGTCGTTCGTCTCTCTCCTGCAAATAACTGCGTTCCAAGGCATCGGGGCTTCTTTCCCGGAGAAAAGGTAAAAACAGTTTGACGTCGCAGAGGAGCTATTATTTCGCGACATCCTCAAGAGTCTCCTTAATGTGGGCTATGATTCGGGAGACGAATTCTTTGAGAGTGCCCTCCATGCGTTTGCCTGCAATGACGACATCTTCGTGGTCGGCTTCAGAATGATCGTCGTAGTCGGAGACGCAATTGTTTGTAATTAAGCTGAAGGCAAGGACTTTCATGTCGCAGTGACGCGCTGTGATTACCTCATGGACTGTCGACATACCTATAATAGAAATTAAAAATTTAATTTTTTGTCGTATTGAAAAATTATTATTGGTTTTACTCTTGTAAAAAATGACAATTTATAGTCGTTACAAAATCTCTGATCTAAAATGTTCTAAAAATTTTTTTTACATAAAATGACTTCCTTGAAAGCTATTAGAGATTAACTAGATTTTAAAAATTAATACTATAATTTGAGAAACGTTTCTTAATAAGTAAGAACATTTTGAATATTTTTTCTTGGAAGGACATTAAATTTGTATTAACGAAATTTGTATTAATCATTCCACTAAAAATGCATTTCCGCGACCAAATGCATATTAAATGGCGAGTAGTTTATCTAATAAATGGTTTTTCGAAATTACTAGCTTTTAAGTCACGATAACATCTTATATAATTCCTTCATTACCGCTTGCACGTGATTTCCTATTCACTTAAATTAAAATACAAAATGATTAAATAATTAATACTATTTCGTCAACCAAATGAATATCTTGTCCCTCGGACCAAATTGAATGATAGAGTACAGTTTGCAAATGATATACTGACCGACAGCGTCGACGCCGAGGATCTGCAAAAGTTTCATCTCGGCGACGGTCTCGTAGTTGGGGCCACCGAGACACGTGTAGACACCCTTGTGCACGATGTCTTGGATGCCCATCTCCTCCACAACCTTATCGCAGAGGGACAGCAGCTCCTTGTCGTACGCCCGGTTCATCGGCGGGAATCGTGGTCCGAATCTGAAATAATTTCAAAACTTTAGTCTAACTTCGAATTAACAAGGACTGCGATCCAGTTCCTCGAAATGTTCATTATTTTTTTCTTGATTTGAACGCTTTAGCTTTTTACGTAAACGTTGGGAGACGAAAAACAGTATATAGCACATTTGAATAAATAAAAGTTATTACACTACTTAAAAATTACAAATAGAAGGTCTACAGATAGTCTAGAAGCCCTAATCTATCATCAAGATCCATGAAAAGTAGCGTGATCTTTTACCAGACGAACTTAACGTTGACTTTGAACTTATCTTTATACGTCATTTTTAAAGAAATTTGAAGTTTAGATTTTTTTTTTTTTTTAAATGGTATTCTTCATTTTTGATCTTATATTCTGAAGGACTGAAATATTTCACGTTCAGAAACATGGGACGAAAATAAAAAATTTTATCTTCTGAAGAAAAAACGCGAATTCTCAGACTCTACATTGATTTTTAGCGGAAGAAATAAAAGCACCGTCCGTACGGCGCGTACTAAAGGAGACAACTAATTCCATAAAAATTTTTCACCTCGAAAAATCAACAGAGACGCATTACGGCGACGAAATAAAAGGGAAGTAGTGAGAACGGCGCAAGAAACTGCAGCGTGGCCGCATCGAAAAAAAAAAAAAAAAATAAAGAAGAACGAGCGAAAGAAGTCGGAGAGCAAGCCGGAGTTCCTTGAGTAAATACGCCAATCAGCTTTTTTCTATTCCCGTGCAAATAGTTCATCAAACCGATTCAAGGGGTCACATTATCGTGAAATAAATTCATTCGGTCCTTCTTACTTTTCTTACTCTCTCTCGCTTCGAAATAACGTGACCTCTTGGAGTTTAATTTTCCCCTTCGAGTGTCGCCGAATTTCTTTTATTTCAGTGCTCCTTTTTCAATTGCTTGAAGGAAACTAATTTCGCATTTAATCAACGGCGAATCATTTCCGATGAGATTTGGAAACTTTTCATGGATTGTTGAATATTTATTTATTTAGATAAACTTTATTATTGCTATGACTATGCAAAAGTTTATGTAATACTTACTAAATTTAAAACATATAAGTATGCAATAGAATTAGTTGAAAAATGGAATTCTTACTAAAAAAAACAAGTTTGACAAACTGGTTTATGATTTAAACAAGTCTGATTTCAAGTTCGATCACAAGCTGTCACAGTTACATTCGCGAAAAAAAAAAATTAAACAAAATTGAATCACTCATCGAGTAAATTAATACTCATTAAAATTGTTTTGCAATCTATCTTTCTAGTTTTTACTTCAGACTACTTTAAATATCTCTTACATTACATTTATTTTGTTGCAATAAAGAACAGAAAAAGCTTACCTGTCATCATTTGGTCCCTGAAGAGGATTGTTTCCGGCGAATCCCATCATGTTCACGTGATCCTTCATCAGCATGATGTCGCCGATTTTGTACTTTGGGTTCAAACCACCGGCTGCGTTTGTGACTATGATGTGCGTTGCGCCGACCAGCTTCATCACCCTCACTGGCATTGAGCACTAGATTCAAACAACAAAAATAAAAAAAAATCAAGCAACCTTTCAATTATTATCAAAAAAATTTTAAACTTTCTGCACTAAAAATTTGATTAAAAATCGCTCTGGTGCAATCAATCCTTTTTAACAGAAAAAGCAGCTTTGAAAGTTTCAATGTTACGTTACCTTCCACAGGGGATAACCCTCGTAGTAGTGGAACCTGCCCTGCATGCACATAACGGGCACGCCCTGCAGGTAGCCGAAGACCATCTGGCCCACGTGACCCTTGACAGTCGACGACGGGAAGTGAGGGATGTCCTCGTAAGGGAAGCATTGCTTCTGCGACAACGTGTCGACGATTGGACCTGAAAATAAACAAGCAAACATTTCAATCCGTGTAACCGATTCGTGTAAAGTCTGACGGTGAAGTGGAGGATCGTAAAGCTAGTTAAACCCCGATGAAGTTTGTTTTAGGAAACGAATATATGGGTCACGGTAAACTTTTTGACAATTCGAAAAACTGACGTGCGCGTATCGATATTTGTTCGATTGCGATTGAAATATTTTTTTTCGAAAATGTATCTTGCTTGTCGAGTGTAGCTAAGCTTTAACTAATATCTTTTGGTATTTCAGGATAGAATCAACAGTTCCGAAATAATGAAAAATGTACTTATTGTTTATTGTAGAAGGGTTTTTTTTGTAGTAAAATTATTCTGCACAATTGAATATAGACGGTTCATTTAACGCAACGCTCTTTTTAAACCAATTTATTCGAAAATCTCATTCAGTTCCTATTCTAAAATTCTTTTATCCATAAAATCTGTTGCCATTATTTTAAAAAAATCTTTAGTTACTGGAAATTTGTAAAATGAAAAAAAAGCATTTTTCTATTTCGTTCTTTGTTTTCAAAACTACGTGTAAAGTATTAAATTGAAATAAAACGGCAATAAATTTTGCAGGTCCGCATAAATTTTGTGGAATCGACGCGCGTTCGTTTGAATTAATCGAATTTCGTTCTCCCGAAACAGAAATTTGAAATATCGTAGTGAACCGGCAAAAGGGATGTTTGCGCAAAGTGTTAAAAAAAGCTTTGGCGTTTATTTATCGACCAATATATATATATACATAAATATCAACATTTACGCAAAATTTAAGTATTTCGTTAAGAATTTGTTTATACATCGGCCAGAACCTTTTAAATTTGCATAAAAAGGAAATACGATCGAATGAAATATTAATAGTCTGCAAATAATTGATACTTCAAAAGAAAATACGAGTTCATTTAATCAAGCGTATTATGCATCTTTTTCGGAAGCGTCAACGTAGCGAAAATTTATCGAGCCTCATTAAATTAGCGAATCGATTTTAATTAACAAATGCTTACCTAATCCCGAACCGCAAATGATGCCGATTCTGGGTCGAATTGTAGTACGGTTGAGTAAATACTGTGCGCTTTCCTGAAGTGCCTCGAAGCTGAATCTGCAAAGCAATAAAAAAAAAGCAAGTTTGTTAAACCTTTTTCAAAATATAAGTAAAAATTTATTTTAGAAATTATATTCAAGTTAGTACGAGTCAGTATTTTTGTAATAATGAAGTTTGAGAGTATGTAAAAAAGTATTATAAACACTGCTACCAAAAATAGTAACTGTGTATTTAAAACTACATTGATATTTTATATTTGAAACTGCAGAGGGTTCAGTTATTCAACTACTATTATAAGCTTTCATAGCCGATTGAAGTGGAATTGATAATCAGCTAATATCTATTCACCTTGCATTTTCATCGAAATCCTAATAATCGAGTATACTATAGATCAGGCATTAAATTGAACATGTATTTTAATAGACTAATTATAAACTAATACCTCATCTAAATTTTTATTGTACAGAAAATTTATCTAAATTTAATTATTCTAAACAGTAATAAATTCAATATCCGTTATTCATCAACATTATTGGGTTTGAAATTCATCCTTGAAAGCTATAAAAAACGGCGAAAGGATTAAGAACCCCTTAAAGCGGAATAAAAGGTAAATCTTAGATCTGAAATCAAGGCCGATTAAACATTGAAAAAAAAAAAGTAGCGCTGTTTGCTGCCAGTTGACTTAATTACAAGCGTCTGCCGAGTGGTGAAATTGATTTTTAACGCTCGAACGAACGCCGACGTGAATTTTTCCAAGATAACGAACTTATCTCACCGAAGCGACTGCGGAATAATGATCCAGGGAGGAGAGAGAGAGAGAGAGAGAAAATCTAACTGAGGCCGCTGCGTCACTCGAGACTCTAATAATCGCTCGAATTGCTCCAGTAAAAATACATTATGCAATTACTCGCGCGTCACTTGATAATGAAATCAGCCCCCTACAGAGCAAAGTAATCTCTATATATACGTGTATATACTGTAGATTGCAGCTAGAAAGTTGTCGGAGCTTCGAGAAAAATTTTCTACAGTCGAAATGTTTCAATTTCAGGAGGGGAGAGGAGAAATTTTTTAAAATCATATCAGCTGATTTAATCTAAAAGGAAAATTAATAATTATGCTATTACATAAATTAAGCTTATTTGTAAAAGTAATATTTATAATAATTAACAATAAGTATAATTTTACTGCAGTTAATGTACATAATAAAAATAAATGATAAAAAACCAAATTTATTTTACGACTTTTCTTCCATGAATTTATCAGAAACTTGTAATGCAACAGAAACGAGCACAGAGATTCTTCAATAACAATACATACATAAAACCCTCGTAAATTTACGCATAACATTAATCAACGATCTCCTTTAAAAAAAAATAACAATCAGTCGCATAAATCAAACCATCAAACCGTCCGCGTCTACTCGAAAAAAGCGGAAGCCAAAGAAAGGGAAAAACGGCGCGTACATAATTTCGCGACAAAACGGAAGGGTAGTCGATTCAAGCTGGACGAGCGCGGATATTACAAATGACAGCGCCGTTATGCGACGCGCGTTTTTACGGCTCGAGGGCGTGTCGCGATTGAATTTTAGAAAACCAAGTGGGTCTTTGTTAAATTGTTTTTTTCGTTTATGGCAAAATTCTTTCTTCACGTGCTTTTCCTTGGGTTTTTTACATTGTTCTGCAACATTCATTTTATGTAACTTTCTTAAAGATTGTGCATTCTGATATTGATGATTGGCGCGTCTAACACTACAAAAGTAACGGAAATTTTCGAGCAGCTGATAAAAATCGGTAACAAATTTAAAGTTTAAATCGATCGTCGTCGAGATAGTGAGCGATCTTACCCCCTTCTTAATTATTTCTAAAATTGTAGTTATCGCATTATGGATTTTGTACAAATACCTTATCAGCTCTTTCCCAAAGGAAAATAATACAGTAATCGGAAACGCGCGTGTCTTGAAAAACAATAAATACATCTACTTTCTTCGCGCCAAAAAAAACGAAATTTTTCCAAACGCCAATCCTTTTAAAATATATTTAATAGAACGAATTACAAAAGTAATTTAATTCAACTTTTTACATTAATCTTGGTTCAAGTCACGATGTCAGTACACTTTGCCGCGGTCGATTTTATGATTATCACCTCGGGCGTACATAACGACACTTACGGCGATCACGCGACTTAACGACGTATAGTCAAGGACCGTTTATCGTATAAATCAATTATCCGACATCAGGCGCATCCCCCTATTCAAATCAATTTCCCTTAACTTTATGTACGAGGGCATCACCGCATAATTCGTGTAATCGCGAAGGCTCGTTTAAAGATATTTATTGTATTCGGTTTGCACGGCGGACAATGCCGTAAAATTGAGCGCTGTAAAATTGTAGGTTAAGCCCTTTATCTGCAAAGATTATGAACACACGGAATGCAGATTTACCCAAATTAAAATGCACGTCAATCTTATCAAACTTGGTAAGTATACAGGCGACTGAAGTGTTTTTAATTGAATTATTTGCAAATCAAGAACATCAATAAGGTCGTAAACGACGACAACCCCGTTAAAATTTTCATAAAACAGCCCGACACGAAGTCTTATTAATAAGCACGTCTAACCGCTTATAACAGGTTTAATCGATAGAAAATAAAAAACCATCCGAGGTCCTCCCGTCACCTTCGCCCGCAAAGTCGCCCCAATCCCGTCCAGTTATCACAGAGAGAGTTCCGCGTTCTACGAATGCATGACACTGCTAATTTTCCAATGCGCGCGCGGGCCGATATACATCCCGGGGCGTTAGTCGCGCGGCTCTCTTTATTAACCTAATTAGCTTAATCGCCGAGGTCGCTCTTTCCGATACGTACGACCCAGGCGCTCGGATAATTAGTATATACATACTTGGTTCGCGAGCCACTTGATTAATTGATTCTAGTAGGGGGGGGTCTTTTCGAAAGGGAGATCATCCGCGGATTGTCGAGATACGGACGAACGACACGCGCCTTCGGTGTGCAGTCGATCCGGTATAAACTCTGTGGGCATCGCGCGTTTTTTCGTCGGGAGATTGTGTTTCGGTAAGTTTTTTCGCCGAAAGTTTCTGGAAGCATTTAACCGGAGATAAGATAGTGGGATTACACCGTTCCGTTTAAATGCCCGGCTGCTTTGCGAAAGAAAAATCTCGGGAGAAAAACAATTTCTTATCTCTGAAACTGTAAACTACGAAAACTTGTTTGTCGCGGAAGAGCGCCACAATGCGGTGAACGAGCAACACGCGATCTCCGCGCGTCCTAAGTCTTCCGTGGATCTGATGCATTTGCCGAGAACGGATTATTGGATTAGTTATAACGGTGCATAAGGCCAGACGCGGAGAGGATTTCGGCAGGTTCCGATGATTCTCGGAAGTTGCCCGTTTGGAGATGCCTTGCGGTGCTCATAATTGATCGGTCAAACTGCTGTGCCCAAGATTATCCGGCCACGGAACCTTTAACCTTTGCTGGAATACTGTAATACTGTTGTTTCTTGATAAGGGAATTAAATGTACGCGCTTGAATTATGACGGAAATTTGATTGCTCGAGCCGTGTATTATCAGTTGTATAACGTAACGACTATGGATTTTGTAATTTCGTGATTGTTGCGTAAATCGGTTTAATTGTTAATTGATTAATGGACGTTCAATAATTATACACATCTTGTGCTACATATTACAAATTACGTTACACTCGCTGGAAATTGGCAATGCTTGATCGGTAATTTCTACGTCGTAATGAACTTAAAGTACTTTCATCAATTTTAATTCAAAGCTAATCTACACATACAAAAAAAAAGTTCTTCAAAAGCATCTGAATTACGAACTGTTTACTCCCGAACGATTTCCCCGTGCAATAACCCTTCGCAATTAGAGTCCATTAGCAAAGGAGAAAAATCAGAGCGACTCGGTATACTTCGCTCGTCATCTGTCTTCCTTAATCGAGCGAGTCTCTGCCGCTTGCGCGCAATTATCCGCGAGAGGCGGCCGCCGGATTAATTCATTAAAGTTAATGGCCCTTGGCCGATGACGCGTCGCGCGATCGAAAAATGAGCCGAGTTATATACTTCACTTTTCACTCAAGCCCCGACTTCTTCTCTCTCCTTTTGCCAGCCCTCGCCGTCAGTCCTTATTAATGTCGGCGCGGAGCGCCGGGATTTCTCGGCTCGCGTTTTTGATAGGCTTACTTTTAGCGGCGACGGCAATTTTTATAAACTTGTGGGCAAAATTAAGAAGAACGTTTGCTACTCTTGAAAAAGTATTGTTTTTCTGCTAAAAAAAGGTTTCTTGATGATAAAATTCCAAAATCTCTCGATCGCAACAAATCCAAAGTCTGTTAAAAACTACTTTACTGCAGCGCTTCGAATATTTTTCGTACAATCTTCCTCAAACAATGTATAAACATTTAAAAATATTGAAAAAGATAGTGAAAAGATTTCAAATTTTCAATAAAACAAAAGTGCTAATAACTTGTCAAAAACATGCCAATATTTTTTAAAATAAATAATTTATATTTCAAGAAGTCAGACATCTTATCTTTGTCAAACTTTATAAGAGTTGTGTTGTGAAAGCAGACGAGACGTCTTTATGAAAAACGCTCAAAATGACGTAATGTAGTCGCTTTTAATAAACTTTGGCTTTTAATGGTAAATCCTTAAAATGTAAAGCAAAGTGCCAGAATTTTTTTAACTGCGACGTATATGATTTCAGCACTAAGTATGATATCGATGTTACCGTCGATGCTGCAGTAAATCGAACATCGCATTTCACTCACGTGTAATTTTAGAAGACGAATCTAATTCAGTTTTTCTTTTTTTCATATTTCTAACTGCTCAAAGTCCGCATTCACGAGCGCAGGCATGCAAATTAATTTAAAATTAATTTCCGCCCTGATTAATTGATTTCCCGTTAACAAATTTGCGCTGCTCCTGCTTGCGTATATCGCTTGAAGTTTCGCCGAATGCCGCCGAATTCTCAAATGCTTTATGCACTTGTCACGAGATATAAATAGAGATTTGTTCGGAAATCAATGATGATTAAGAATTTAAAATTAATTGTAATCAACGAAGAGTTACGTTAACCAATAAAGGTGTTAAGAAACTTAAAAAAACTACGCAACAAAAAGATCACTTATTTATTATTCAAAACGTCGAATTTCGAGCTGCCAACGCAATAAAGTACACTAGATGAAAAAAGCTTTTCAGCTCCGCATTAGAAATCAGTAAAAACTTTTTCGTCCCGAAAAAAAACCCCGATTCCCTCAGCGCTTAATTACGCTCCTCCAGCGGCGGCGCGCTAATAATATATCCGCTTTGTTTATTGGCCGAAAAGTTGGCGTTTGACCCCCCCCCCCCCCCCCGCGGCCCGTCGAGATTTCACTCAAAGGAAACTAATTGTGTTCCGAGGCAAATCTCGAACTCCTCCTCTCGAAACTTGGGGAGGCTCGTCCGGTCAATTTTTCGGCGGCTTTTTGCCGCGATAACTTTCGGAACGTTCTTAGACCCCGGCGAGACTTTGAATTTAATTAAAGTTTCGAGCCCTGCTTCTCTCTGTGTACGGACCGACTGCGGCTGTGAGAATCCGGTTAAAACGAGTTGACTAATATTGCTGGTTGGGGACGAAGCTTTTTGTGCAGGATCGGTTTGGCATTGTTTTATGAATAGATGGAGATCAATCGGCTGTTGAAGTGAAAGCCATGCGGTTGGAAATTCGACGAGTTTGTTCTCGTAGCAAGATCGTTTATTTATTGTTAAATATTCAGTTGTTCTTTGCTGCTGAATTTGAGATTAGTGAATTTGAAAAAATAATGTAATAGTTAGAGAATATATATATCTAAAATTCAATTTCTCTTAATATTTCTCTTGATTTATTCAGTTGGATTTTACTGCTAATTTAAGATTACTAAGTTTGATAAAATAATATAGTGAGACAAAATATCGAAAATTCAATGTCATTTTTTTTTTACTTAATTATAAAACGTATTTATCCAACTGCAATCTTTGAATGAGTTTGAACAGTTGAAATTGAAAGTATGCCAGACATACATTAAATATAATTTTACTTGCTAAAAATGTACTCAAATTTAACGTTACTTCAAAATGATAAACAGTCAAATGCGTTATAAATTATATTATAAATTAAGAAAACGATTAAACCTTGCTCACCAATAAGCGCTATCAATTTTACGAAGGTAGTTAAATATAATTATTATTGCATTACACGAATATTTTATTCCTTCTTTGACATTTATAGATTTCTCTTTAATTTACTTTTCCTTATTCAAAGTGTACGGCTTCAAAACGACATACTTCAATGTTTATCGAAATTTACGGTCAATTAGTTTGACATTCCGCGTACCCAGTCTCCTCTGAATACTTTTCCAAACCGCAAACGTGTCTCGGGCGCCCAACAGAACCTAAACGAAACGTCCATTGCGCACCTTTCCACAACGTACACGAAAAAGCTCGTAATCGCCGCGAAGCGCGCAGACAGAACACGAGCAGCAAGAGCTCAAAACCCGCGCCGTAATTCCCGTCGTTACTCGGAAAGCAGCCTCCTTACCACCGTCGTCTCGTCCGCCCTGCGCGAAGACCCGAGAGAATCCTCCGATCGCCGGCGGCTTGATTCGTGCGGCCCGGTCGCGGCGCCGGCTGTAGTAATTACCGTACGCGCCCGCGCGGCCTGCCGTCGGTCCATTTATGCCCTCGGTGCGCGATTGTAATTGGAAAAAAATCGCTGCGAGCACCGCGTATAAATTATCGGTCGGGCCATTTACATACATACAGGTTTGCGCGCGCCGCGGCGAGCGGGTAGGAATGTGCAGTTCTTGCCGAATGTTCGAGAATGCCTCGCGCGAGCTGACACGTGTGAGTGTGTGTGCGCGGGGAACTCGTTTTAAGGATAGATTTTCGCTTCAGTTGCCAATTAACGAGGTTTCGTGGTTTCATTCATCGGGAAAAATCTGTATATCTGATGAAATAACGAATGCTCGACGATGATTAATCAAAACTCGTAGATTCGATTAAAGCCAACGAGCGAGCGCTTCAACTTTTTCGAAGATAAAACGGAAAGCAAGCCGGGGAGTCCAATGATAAATTGCTAATCTCGAGGTTTCGAGCGGATAAACAAAGGAGAAAATCAATCGGTCGCCGATAAAATCTAGCGAAAAACCCACCCGCGAATAGTCGACTTATCAATCGAAACGCGACCCAGACAGCGCGCGATTACAAAATTGAAAGGAGACGTAAAACCAGTAGCCGTAGCTGATAAGTCGAATCTCGTGAGGTCGGGCAAAAGTCTTCTGACGAAATCCGACCGGATAATCTTCGCCGTTGAAAGCGGGGGAAAGTCACGTTTCTTACGCAGTTCCGAAATTTCTTGCGCTTTCTGAGCGCTCATTTACGCACGTGATCTCGATATCTTGTTAGTGTTTTTGCGCGTTTGCGTCATCAAATGCATAAGTTGCTTTTGTTTAATGTTGGATATTAAATAAAACTTATTGTGATTATATACACTGAGAGAAGAAATATAGTAAAAATTACAAATAATCTTGTAAAAATTACCATACTGTATAGTAAAGCCACCACGGATTGTCAAAACCCAAAAAATTACTATATAATTTGTAAGAAATTTTACTATTACACTATTTGGTAAATTTTCCTACACTAACAAGGAGAATATATGACATTTGGGTAATGGATTTTCCTGTAACTTTGGGATATGTTTTCTAATGTTAAAATATGAAGGAAGCCGCATCCGTTCGGCCTAACGCTCGATTTTTCAAAAGTTATGTGCTCTTTTACCGAAAATTTAAGAAAAATCTATTTTTGTTTAGTCGCGCATAACTTTTCAACTATTAATGGTACAATATTTTAACTCCCGGCATTCGAAAGATGAGATCATATCCTATCGATTAAAAAAAAATACATCAAAAAATCTTTATTTGTTCAAAAGTTGTAGCTAAATAAAAATTTGCAATAAAATTACACTAAAATTATGTAAGTAGATTTTTTATGTTATTTTAATGATCATTCTTTGTTTCACTATAACTTTTGAACAAATAAAGATTTTTTGATGTAATTTTTTTTAATCGATAGAATATGATCTCATCTTTCGAATGCCGGGAGTTAAAATATTGTACCATTAATAGTTGAAAAGTTATGCGCGACTAAACAAAAATCGATTTTTCTTAAATTTTTGATAAAAGAGCACATAAGTTTTGAAAAATCGAGCGTTAGGCCGAACGGACGCGGCTTCCTTCATATTTTAACATTAGAAAATATATTCCAAAGTTACAGGAAAATCCATTACCCAAATGTCCACTCTCCTTGTAAGAGAAAAAATGTAGTAAAAATGACTATTTTGTATCATTGTTTCAGATATGAGAAGAAAAATAAGAATATTTATTTTCTGAATAGTAAAAAATCGCTTTTTTCTACTAATCTGAATAGTAAATATTCCTATTTATCTTCTCATATCTGAAATAACGATACAAAATAGTCATTTTTACTTTTTTTTCTGTGTGTATAAAGTATGGTAATTTTTTTGGTTTTGACAGTCTGTGGTGACCTTACTAGACAGTATAGTAATTTTTACTAAAGTTTTTTCTCAGTATAATATAAAATAGGTTTCAAGCAATAAATGAAAGATCATTTACTGTTTCATACGTCGAACCGAAAACTTATTTAAATTAAACGTCCGCAGAATTTTAAATTTTCCAGCCACTTCTCAAAAAATCACTCGATCCAAACTCCCGCCCTTCCCCCCAAAACTCCCAAGATGAAAAAGATTACAAAATGCAACTCACTGCGCGTGAACAGTCCCGGTGTGCTTGACGTTCGTGTGCACGAAGTCGTTCTCGCTGGGCCTCTTCAGGTGGACGACGTGTCCGTTCTTCTTGTCGGCCATCGGCATCTTGTCACGAAAATTCAAATAATTCACTCTCTCAAAGGGAAGACTCTGCGAAGTGCGTGCAGCGATCGCTAACTATGACGGTACTCTCTCTCGAGCTTGTTATCGAAGCGGAGGCTGGACTGGCAGTGCTTTATAGAGGCCGCGGGCCCCCGAGTTAAAAGCGCGCGAGCGACGGACGGAGGGGGGAGGAACCCCCCCGAGCGCGCGGCCAATCGGCCACCGCGGACGAGGGACCGGACGAGGGACCGGCCGAGATAAAGGGGGGCACAGCAGATAAGCTGATGAGGCCGAGCTGCGATGGAGCTGATTTTTTTTTTTGTTTTTTGTTTTCTTAGATGCGAGAACCCGCGACGGGGGAAGGACGATTTTTCTGGTTCGACCGAGGAGAAAATTATTGACAGAGCAGAATTGATGCATGTCGAAAAGGCAACTTTGCCTGTGAAGATTCTTTGAAGAGTGATTTTAAGTGGATGGAGTTTCCGTGATTCAGTGTAGTAACTTTAGAAATAAGTTTTTCTTTTCTTTTTATGAAAAATAAATGTACGTTCTGTATAACCAGTTATAACGAAATAAAGGACATTTAAAAACGTTCTAACTTCTTTAACGTTTGCGGCTGACAAAAGCCGTCCCATTACGTGACGAAAATGGCATGTTTACGTTCCGTTGACTTGTGGTATCATTTTTTACGCAATATTAATTTACTCTAATACCGAAGAAGAACACTCGCAGTTGTAAAGATAATTATGTATCGCTGCTCAATTTTCTTTCATTTGAACAGATTTTTGATAACTCAGGGACGTGCGTGTCGGCATGTCATTAAGAGCTCATCTTCTCTAATGTATTTTCTATTAAAATTTCTCGCTTTAAAAAAAAAAAAATTAAAATTCAATTAGGAAAAAATTGATATCAGTTCTTATACTTTGAATGATTTTAATATCAATAAGTACGTTCATTTTTGAAACTGGATTGAAAAAATTTATTTGGTTTTTTATCTTAAAATTATAACATCGTTGCTTAAGAATTAAAGATATTAAAATTACGAAAGAAAATACAAAATTTCTAAAGTTCAAAAAATCTTACGTAAAACATCTGCTTATCCGTTTCGAATCGCTCTCCAATTGTTATTACTTATTTTTATCCCGCTGATCCTCTACAACGAAAATTCCTCCGCAGAAAAAGACGGCGCTAAACTTGCAATGCAGCTCGAGAGATAAAAGCTCGAAAAGGGAACAAAGCGACGGGTGTGTTCGAAGCGGCGCGCAATGCGAAGATGCGTAAGAATCTGAGCGGAAAGAAAAGCGGCATTCCAGCAAAATTGCATTGGGAGCTGAGCATTTCTCGCGAGCGAAGGAAATTTTTTCGAGAGCCGCCAATTACCTTTCTTCAAAAAGCAAAAGAAGACTCTCGAATCGCGAGCGGAATGATTTTTGCATTCCGTGAAAATTTTTTGCTCGTTTTTTGCGCGCTTGGAATAATTAGGAGACGAGGTATGATCGTAATTGCAAATTCGAAGGAGTGTTCAAAATTTTGAAATGTTGTTAATAAATTGCAATAATTATTCGATTGACCTTATCGGTGGATATGATGCAAAGCACATATTTAAATCGTTACTTAAGCTCTCCTGTGTTTTTTGACTTTGCACTTAAGTATTAATCGTTTGAGTTAAAAAAAAAATATTATAATCACGGCTTTAAATTGAATATTTGCACACTGATAGAATTTTCAATTAAAATTTACGAAAAAAACCCGTATAAAAATTACGAGACGAATCGTAATCGTGGGATCGTGTGACGTTTTATTCATTAATACGACACCGCGCAGAAAATTTTACTGACTGTTTCGTAAAAATTACCGATCTCCTGAGCAGCCGAAAATAAGATATAACATGCGCAAGTTTCAAAATAATATACTTCAGGTATTAACCTTAAGTATATAAATTTAAACATGTAATTAATAATAAAAATTAATAAATAATCAAAATTACTTTACTTTAGTATTGACTTACGATAATACGAACTAACTAACCTCAACTTCCAATGCCTACTGTCACCTATCTGTTCGGTAAAATTTACGTTCTATTGAGTAAAATTGATGCTATACTACCGTATAAAGTTACAGAACAGATCGGTAAAAATTGTGATCCTTTCAATAAAAACAATTGACTGAAAAAAATTATGGAACATTCAGTAAAATTTACTTGACGGATAATAATTGTTCGTGTGGTTCTGTACTAATTTATAGATGGCACTTTAATTATTTATCGAGAAAAGCGTAAATTCTTATATCCAGGTCAACCGTCCGACGTCTACGGGTGCCGTACTCGTAATTTTTATTGAAAAATTCTATCTGAGTACATTTTTAAATCGTTACTTAAGCTCTCCTGTGTTCTTTGACTTCGCAATTAAGTGTGAATCGTTTGAGTTAAAAAAAAATATTATAATCACGGCTTTGAATTGAAATTCGCATAGTTTTCCGTTTACAACATAAAAGGACGAGATCCGATAAAAAGATATATACATTTTTGTTTCGGGACAATGAATAATTAACTCATAGGAAAGATTTTTTTTTTATTTATATTTACAGCCTACCCAAGTCCTCTTTTCGAATCTTATACGACTCTGCACTGTTGCACTTGCGTGCAGCAACGGGGACCTACAGTTTATAGTGGATTCCGAACCACTAGCTTTGATGTTATTAGACACTTGTAAATAATGCAGTGGTGTCTCAATGTCAGTATTTCGGCGGAGATCCAGATCGAATCAGTGTCCTTCTGGTTAAAAGTCTGACGCTCTACCAGTTGAGCCATCGTCGCTCTCCATAGAAAAGGTTATAAAGTACAATTTTAGATTATTTTTATTGTACTACATTCAAGTAGAAAATATTTTCAATTACAAATTCAGAATGTGACTTATCTAAAAAATATCTTAACAAGAATGTATAAGTGATAAGAGAATAATTTCCTGCTTCGTTTTCAAGAAAGATTTCAGACTAATAAAAAATTTAAAAAAAAAAACATAATTTAATTACATTACTGTTCTCCTAAATAATCATTCCGAAATTTATCAAATTTTTATTTTCATTGCCCTAAAATCTTTCAGTTTCCGAATCACTCCGCCGATTTCGCAAATCATAGACGTGCAAACAAAAATATTTTTTGTCACAATGATTGACGCCATTATGAAAATAGATCGGATAGTTGCTCAACGATGTGTCGATCGTTGCACAACGCGATCGGCGAGTCCCGCGGGTGCATTTTTTTTCGGAGGAGAGCTTTCACTGTCGCTGATAAGGAAAGAGCGGGGGGTAATGCGAGAGTAGCTTGACTCACATTATCTTACAATATACTTGTGTTTTTCGACACGAAGCGGCATACTTGACTGCTCGGCGGCTTTGTGTTTATGCGTGGAAGTGATTGATGTTATGCTTAAAGGCGTTCTAAAATGATTCTCAAGAAGTAAAAAGCATTAATGGGGTTATTTTTGATTATTTTTTGCTGACTTGATTGTTTCTAAAAGAAAGTTAATAGTATTAACTATATGCCGGCTAAGAATCCTGCGTTCTTTGAAAGAAATAAAAACATATTTTGTACTTTTGGTGCAAAATTATTTATGAGGTTAACTTTTTATTCTTTAAAAAAGTTATCGAAAATTTCTTCAGAGAAATCAATTAACGTGACGCTTATGATACAATATGAAAAATTTTTTTGATCGATATACAAGTTTGTACAGCGATATAATTATTTGTATTGTGTGCGACAACTAATTGAAGATAAAAAGTGTGCATAGGAAAATTTTACAGTTTCTAGAAAAATTCTTATATTATGTGCGCTTTTCTTAAGCTGATAAGAAAATTCCATGCATAATGAAAGAGCGCGTCGCGACAAAAGAAAGAAAGTACTTGCACAAGAATTATCGGACAGGCAATTAGTGCATTTCAAAAATTAATTTACAAAAACAAACACCTTGTAATCTAATCATTTATTATTTGAAAAATTATGACTGAATTTTACAATTTGTTTTAAAAATTTTAACTGTAATTGAACTGGTAAAAGTAATGGTATTTAAAAATCAGAATATGATCACTTGAATAATCCGTTACTTCATTCGTTCACTTTATGTTTAGCAAAATTATACCTATTCAATAACTACATATAACCGGATTTAAAAAACAACGATTCTTCTTGTACACTTATCTGCAATTTCCAAATGATCGGAGATGCAAGTTTAACCGTAACTTCCTGCATTCTTTGAATGAGGTATACAGTAAATCTTAAAAGCTATAATATACATTTTCCGTTTGAATCTTTTGTCTGCTATTTTCATGGGTCATAAAACGTCTCTGCTTTCAAATAAGTAAAAATTTTAGTCATTTATGTTCCTCGGGTC
The DNA here is from genome assembly GCA_035047165.1 of Ormyrus rosae. Taxonomy (NCBI): domain Eukaryota; kingdom Metazoa; phylum Arthropoda; class Insecta; order Hymenoptera; family Ormyridae; genus Ormyrus; species Ormyrus rosae. The sequence goes on from JAWWML010035027.1 coordinate 23,808, forward strand.
TTTATATTTTATAGCCGTATATAAAGTATAATTTTTGTAATGACGTTAAAAGAGGTTGAATCAACCAGTTTGATGTTTGAAAAAAATGTTAATAATAATACTTTATTGAATAAGATTAACTGGCAGTTGTCTGCCATTTAAACGAGCCTTTACCAACTAAAGAACATAAATAAGTGATAAATAAGTGAAAGCTGTGAATGAAAATATTCCTATTCACATTCTCAACTCTACACACTAATAAATAGAACGTGGACGATTTATAAAGTTGATGAAATATAATAATTCAAAGTTAAATTCTAATAAATAATTCATTATTATTATACTAAAATAAGAATAAACAAACGTTTCCATTTGTAAAAATCTGAAATATAATAATTCAAAGTTAATCCTAATAAATAATTCATTATTACTATACTAAAATAAGAATAAACAAACGTTTCCACTTGTAAAAATCTGTAATTAAAGTAACAGAATAATTCTCTACGCTAAAGTATTCTTGCAGAATTTTATCGAATTAGCAGTTGAAATCAATAAATAATCCAGAGAGTCATCCAGGCGAACTAACAGCTTAGGCGGCTCCAGCAGTGCGAAGTGTGTGTGTGTGTGTGTGTATGCACATAACGAAGCGCGCGAAGATAAACTTCGCAGGGGTTTCCAGCGCCGGTCTCCAATTACGACAACACTGAGTCATTCGCAAGAGACGGAGCGCACCGCGAGCAAAGTTGCGCAGACTCTAACCCTTTCGTCGAATACGCGCGCATCGGCGCGTCGTTTTCGCTTTAATGCGGAGGCGGTAGGAAGTACGGAATCATGTCCAAATGTCTAGATACGCTGGAATAGAAGTTGGGGAAGAGAATAATAGATATTTTGATTAAGGCGATAGTTTGGAAATGAGTGTAAAACCTTCGTCTTAAAATATGTGTTGGAAAAATGGCGGTAATTTTACAGTTATTATAAGTTTGATACTATCGATTAAATATATAATTGATAAGCGCGAATATCCTGTATTTATTCGGATAATATCGATTCAAAGAAGATTTTAAGGAAATAGTATTTTACTAATCATATTTTTCTAGAAAGGTCGTTGTGACTTTTTCTTAGAATGTACTTTCGCGCTGCGGATTAAACCATTAACAAAAGCAACGAAATGAAAGATTATGCGATACATTTTTGAAATGTATAGGAGAATAGAATGTTTTTTTTAGAAAATTTTTATCTGAAAAAATCTCGAAGCAATTATACTAATTCAATCAATATTTCAGTACATCAATATTATGTTGAACGCATTCCGAATTACGCATTTATCGTTCATGAGAGATAAACACATCAAAAGTCTACTTTTAAAAAATAAACATGTCTTGCGTCAAAACCTCACGATAAATGACGAAATCAGGTTTTCGCAGCTCGATATTTGACAAATAATAAATATTTATTTATATTTATGAATTGCTTTTCCATTTTTAATAATAACTGACAATAAATAAAAATAAAGTTTAAAATTTTCCTCAAAATTTATTTTTCGAATAAACGTTTTTAAAAGTTCCAAAATAGAACATTAATTTAATCTACGTTTTAAATTCTTTTTGAAACAAGGCAGTATCAAGGCTTTAATAAATCATTAAAGCTGTTCTTATCGACGCCATATTGATTAAGATTAATGTAGGTTCTTCACATAGCACGCATCGTTACAATCATTGCTTTTTTTTAATTCTTAAGGTTGAGGAATATTAACAAAATTATTTGAAAATTTTTGCATAAATTCGTGAGGATTGATATAGGACGCGGATGATTAAACGTTTACTTGTACCACCCGAATTAGATACAGATAACGAATTGAATTCCAAAAAAAAAATTCAATCTATATTTCAAAACTACTGCAATCATTTTCGTTCCTAATTTTTATTATTAAATTTTTGCTTTGCGTACATGTTTTTGCGTGAAAAATTTGTAAAGTAATTGACACTTTAATTCAAAAATGGACAAAGCGCCATCGCGTTTTTTTCCATTAACCCAGATTTATAACAATTCAAGTATAAACCTCGAGCAAAAATCTCTACAAGCATACATTATTCCATTCATTTTCTCAAAAGAAATACGATGACAATAGCTATTATCACGATGATTAGGTAAAAAAAAGTATCGCCTCAATGCCGTAACAATTTTAGCAACGGCTTCGTAGCCACGAGAGCCGCAATTGTTCGTTCGATCGTAACTATAGATATAACCGGAGTAAGTACGGCAATTACTGGTATTTACTCACTACGTATCACGCGATCGACATTTACCAAGGAGGAAGTAGCAGCCGCTTTTTCCCTAACCTAACATTCCACAGCCAGGAAATTTTTCTTACCAGAAAATTCGTCGGCCCTTTTCCGAGAAAATAACCCAAAACAAAAAAAGAGCATCGCTTACTTTTCGAAGCAGCCCTTGCAGAGGCAAGTGACGTTGAGCACTTGCTCGAGCGTGAACTGGACGTTGGTGTTGTTGCTGCCTTCCATACCGTATAAATCCGCGGGTCCTCCTCGAAAATCAATAACGCCGACAGTGCCGCTGCTTATGCCTTATCACTTCGCAGTACATCTGCGAAATGACAGTCGAAAATAGCGCTGCCACGGTGATTTTCGTGACACCTATCGGGATGACAGATGTCAGGCAGGCAACGGCAAGTGGTATAACTGGTATCGTTCGCGAGCTACTTTCGCTACACTACGTAGAGGTTAGTCGACATTGACCTAGAAACGCTGAGAATGTACGCGTCCGTCAGAAAGCTGTTCGTCATGCGCGATGGGCATGGATTTGCACAGTGGGGTTTTTTCGACTGGAGGTTGGCATTGCTCGATTTTTTCGATTTGTACCCACGGAGATTCATGTGTACGAAGCATTGTTCTATGGGAAAGAATACAGTCGCGGTATACGGTTTAGGTGATTACTTTTACAGGTGGTTGAACCAACGACGATCTCGAAATCATTTTTCGTTCCTCTAATTAAATGAGAACACGTCCTTAATTTGAAATTTAAAATCCCTTCTAAATTAAAATTTTTATTCTGTTACCTTCAAATGTTTGCAGTGCTTTAATAAAAAGAATTGTTTTACTGTTTAAACTTTATCTTCAAAAATTCTTTTTTGCGAATTTAAGAAAATAATTTAATTCTTGGAATTTAATAAATTTAAAAGAAAAATATATGTAAAAACAATTAAAATTACTAACAAAATAAAATTCAACTGGTCATTCGTGTTTTCACGTGATTTCATTAGAACAGAAGAAATTTGATAAAGCAGAAATCTGTTTCAATTTTTCTTTTATTATCCCTTTATATATAGTTAGTAAATACTATAAACAAAATGATGCAATTGTATAGCATCGTAACAAACTACGTAAGGCGATCGATCCCCTTATTCAAGGAAAATACGTAAACATTAAAGCAATGTTGATGTCAATATTTGGTAATATTGTAAACAAATATACACTTGCTGCATACAGAATGATTTTAAATGTAATGATATTGGCATTTGTTATATTATTTAGAAAGAGATCGTCTAATCGATTAATTTTTAATGAAATTTTTTATTTCGTAATTAATTATTTATTATAAAACATCGTTTTTTAACAGTATCTCAAACCTAATGGCCCAAGAGATACTACTTTTTATAGTTCAACACAAAAAATAACCGAATTGATTGCACATTTAAGCACGTTTTAACAAAATTAATTTCAGGCTAATTTCAAATCTTTATTTATCAATCATTAACCGCGCTGGCAAGTTCATTGCTCAAATCGCGCACAAAACATCGTCGCGCGTACTGATAACGCGTCTTTCATCATTCCACGTGTAGTTGTACGGAGGTGATGATGTTGTTTGTGTAGTTGAAAAATGCTGATGTCCTAATACGTCTGAACTTTAAAGCGTCATAGAGATCTGTTTTTTCCTGTTTCTCTTATGAAATGATACGTTTAATTTTTTAATTGACTTAATGGATGTCTTCTTAATAATAACAAATTATATAAATATTCAAAAGAATCTTAGAAAATTTAAAATTTTTTGTTAGCACTCTCCATGAAGTTATACTTTTACAGGTAAAAAAATCACAAAAAAGTAAAACAGTATAAAAATTGCTTTTATTTTATAGTATAATCAAGTAGTATCGCAATTGCATTCACAACTTCGCGCATCAAATTTAGGTCATTGATATTGAATCAAAATTCTAATCAAATTTGATTTCCACAAATATACATTGTTCATCCTTTTTATATATCAATATCACTGAATAAACAGATAAACTGTACGTAGCAAGTAGGTAAAGCGAAACCAATTACAAACAGAAAAATTACCTCAGATTTATAGGGTTTAATCGTCGGTAATTCACTCGACAAAATGTATCTCACCTCTTTATCACCCAATCCAAACACTAAAATCAAATTAAAATTCATCAACCGCGCCGCCGTATCTCGCAGCCCTTTCTCCTCTTTCCATGCAGAACTATTAAATCTCTCCTCTTCTTATCCCGGCGATAAGAAAATCCATAAACAAGCCCGCTTTTTCTTCTTTCCTCCGTTTTGTCACGCAGGTGATTAAACGCGCTTCGCGCGAGCCTGTAATTTTCACGAATTTAAAAGATATTCCCAGGAGGGGGACTATGAATATTTATGCGCGAGGAAAGAAGCGCGAAAATCCCCCTTTCTCTTATCGCCCCCCGCTAATTTCTTATAACGAATTATCGTCGTGAAGTTTATTACACACCGCGGCCGCGGCGATTATGTACACCCGAGATTATATTCGGGGGGGCTGGACTGGAATTGGAGTATTCGCAAGCGACGTTTCTCGAAGTGCACCGGGAATTTACGAAGGTGGCTTCGTGCTTTTTCGAAAGCTCTCTTCGAGATGTTATCGACGAAAAGAAAGTTCTTTTTTTGGGAAATTATAATGAAACAGATTAATCGTACCGTGTTTCTGAGTGATTGAATAATTGTGAAAAATGTGAATAAAATAAAATAAAATAAAATAAAATAAAATGTGAATAAAATGTATATATAATATTTGAAGGCAATTGCAGTGTTTTTGATCAAAACGAGTGGTTGAGTTTTCAAAATGAAAGTGTATAAATATGGAGTACTATAAATATGTAGAGGTGATGCATTCAAGAATAATATTATTAAGGTTAAAACAATAAGATTAAAGCAATTAGATGACCCATGAAGATGATAAAGGGTTGCAAAAGCAATTAATAATGATGATGACATTCATGTTTTTACTTGAAATAAATTTTTTCATAGTATACATTTTATGAATTAAATTTTTTAATCTTTTAAAGACAAAAATAATTAATATTAATGACAGGCATAAAAAGGAGTAAATACTATTTTCAAATTTTCAAATTTGTGAGAATGCTTTATGCTTCTTCATTTTTAAACCTTAAAAATCTGTATTTAATTAGTTTCTGTAGATAAAGTCTTAATTTGAATAATTTATTGCTTTTATTTTCTTCAAAATTCACTTTTAAAATTATCTTTTAATACAAAATTAAACCCACTGTTTTAAAAATGTATACTCTAAATAAATGGCAAATTTTTATATTTAAGGTAAATTTTTTCCATCATCACTGATAATCTTTCAAGTTTATGCCTGGAAAGTTTGAAACTGGTAGAGCAAAAGCAAACTTATAAAATATCAAGTTTGTAGATGCACCGCAGTCGGAACTTTCCACTGTAAGATACTGAAATAATGCCCAAGTATACGACGATAATCTAAGCCTGAGCAATAGTTTCTCATAATTCCGGTGATTTATTAATGGTGAAAAAATTATCATAGGAATTTTTTCACGTAATCTCCATTTCGTAACAGACTTTAACGGTTATTCTATTCAACTGTGTTAAGTCTTCACTTTGAGGAAAAGACCTTAAAAGATTTTATATAATCTATTTTGAGGCTCGAATATGGTCGGTGGCTAAGCCTCCACCTAATTTGTATGTTGTTGATATTTTTCGTTATAATTTAAAACTTAATGTCTCCTTTTTGATTGATTCCATCATTAGCGCTATCGACATTGTCTGGATTGTCCCTTGGAAAGAGAGAGATCGGGAGAAATAAGATTTTTAACACTGCGCGCTTTAAATTCACTAGAAGCTTTATTATTATCGCCTTTCACACAGCGAATACAATAAGAATAATCGCGTTAGATTTACAAATTACGTGTACATTTTGACAGAGTGACTGCGTGTTAATTCTTTTGAGGTGGATTGCGGACTGCCGAGTTAGTCGCCAGTCTCATTGACTGTTTCGTGTCGAATTGCTGTCTTGCAGTTTGTACGGGTGATTGACCGCGCTTTTTCGATGTGCAGGCGATTGTGCATTTTTTTAACTTGCCATTGATGAAATCATTTATATTTATTTTATTAAATATTTAAAAAAAAATAAAAAGATACGTCTTGGGACGTAACAACTGGAAATAACTCGTGTGACAAACTTTAAATTTCTCAAATAATAGATTAACAATAATTTTAATTAAGATCCTAGTAAGTCATAAATCTTCATCTCTTCTCTTTTAAACTGAAATAAAATGTGTTATTATTTTCATTATTGTCTAGCAATAACTAGCATATGATGCGTTGTTTATGCGAAGAGTCACATACCATTTCATTACTTTACCGGTATACCTGCGCGATTTCAAATATATGCACGCATGAAACTGCTTTATTTACGGATTATTTGCGTCCTTATGTGCTTTTTCTTCATATCGCGTATAACCAGATTTAACCGCATGAATTTTCTTATTTCATTTTGAAAATTTACTATACAATTTTAATTGATTCCTTTAAAAAAAAATTAAAAAAAAATTTTTCTCAACACATCCAACTCGCTAAAAATAGAAAAATCTCAAAAGCAACTTTTCTGCTAAAGAGTCAAACAATTTTCACCCCCCGAATTTTCATCTTACAGAGCTTCTCTTCCAGTAGCCCTCACACATCTTATTATCATAAAAAGCTTCTCCCGCTCTGGAAAATAAGCAAGGCGTTCCTCTTATTACGAAATCCCAGCTCCCTCCACCAGCAGAGAAGCTCGATAGAGGGATCCCCTAACTGGATCTGCAGGGGTTCCGCTCTCTCTCCCTCCCGACTTATCTGCCGCTTGACCTCTTGACTGATAGTATCGCGCAATGAGCGAAAACAAATCCCGTCTTCAGTTCTGATGTAACGAGGCTCGCTGTTCGCGGCCGCCGGTGGCAGAGAGGGAGATAAACGACGCCGCGAGAAAGTATAACGGCACGCGAGAGCTGCTATATTGATAACGCAGAGCGCATATCCGCTCTCCTCTACTTCGCTGGGGGAGTCGCGCCATTTCGGGGAGAGGATATTTCAGAATGCGCTTCGTCCGGTGCAGTTGCCTTTTCATTCGAGAATCCGCAGCGGTAACTTTATGGTTATATACGGTTTAAATAGCAACTTATACATGCAGGAAAAGTCTAAATGAAAATGCAATTTTTTAGAGTATTTACAAATAACTATAAAAAATTTTAAATCTTGTAGTCTAGGGAAAAGAGAGGCAATTGTAATAGCACGTATTAATTTAAAATTCGTTACTTTAAAACTAGCGATTAGAAAGCTTCATGTACAAATATATGTATAACTTTTAGTTTAAAAATAATATTTAAAAAAAATATTTTTCAATTATTAAGCTTTAAAGATTCAGACTCCTGCGAAAAACCCACAAACAGATGAAATACAGTTTTTCCATTATTTTGCAAGCACATTTATCTTATCTTAAGTGTAAACACTGCAAACATAATACATATTAATAATGTAGGTTACAATCACAGGAGGGTCTACAATAAGTATAAAAGAAAATAAGAAAGCCATTATTTCGAAGCTTTTTTAAACCAGCTGTCATGTTTAAATCAAGAAAGTAAATATTTTAAAACGGTGTTTTGTGTGTTATCCTCATTCTTCAATAAGTTTTACTTTTACTGTAGCCATTAAATGGGTACAATATGTATGAGCATGTTAATACAGAAATAATAATAAATAATGACTATGTTTGCACATTTGTAAAAATATTGCTTTTATCCAATAACAATAACTCAATTTTATTCTTTGTCGAGACGATCAAAATCTAAATTGTTGAAAAAACAATGCAGATAATTTAATGCTTTAATTGATTATTTCTGCTACAGCAGATTCAATTCGTTGTTACATAACCGGCGTAAACATCGCACCAATAATCAATTTAAAAATGCACAAAATAAGTATTACATTACAAAAACTAAAAATAATCCTACTTTATAAGATTGATCAGATTACAAACAATATCCATAATAAAAGATCATCGCATAATAGAATAGCACATTCTATTTTAAAACCGCGCGTCTTTTATCCTATTGTACCGCCTTCGTATCCGTAATAGATCTTGCAATTTGTTCCGCAATTGGATCGTGTTGAGTAATGTAGAGACCAACGAATATATTCACAAAAAGTACCGCGTTCGATCGCAGCAAATCTGAGACAAATAAAGAAGAAGCGTGAGAATTCTTTGTTTGTCCGAATGTATAATAAAAAAGACCAATTTGCTGGGAAAACAATGACCCTATTTAATTAATTAGTTACGAAGGTTCTAGATAATACTCTTTTTTTTGGAAACGAGCAGAAACATTCGAGATGAATTATCTAATCGACTTTTTTGTTCTACGATAATTCTAAGGAAGAAAATTAGGCGGAATAAAATTTATTTTTATGCAAAAATTTTCCGCTTGTTAAAATGTAAAACATTTTATAAAAGCATCAAGAAAAAGGTTTTAATTAAAACTGATTAGTATGAAAATTTGATACTAAACACATTCTGACATTTATAATATTTTCACAATTATACTGATAAGTTTTAAACATTAGTTATTAAAATTATTACTATTGTCATCATATATAACAATAACTTTATATCCTTTTTAAAATCAATGGATTTATTAATCGAGACAACTTATAAGTAGGATGAATTATTTCTAGATATAGAAGAGAAAAACATTATGCACAATCACGTGTTTATTCGCGTGGTTTACACACCAATGAACTGTTTTCCTACTGAATCTTCAGCATTAGGTCAATTATTATTAACCCAATTTATCTTGTAAGCGTGGAATCACTTATACAAATTCAAAAACATTGTATAAATTTAAAAAATTTGCTAAGTTATAAGCAAATTTACATTTTGAATCAGTTAAGGTCGATAATCTAATATTTTGCAAATTTATTATCAAACAAAGTTCTCATTATAACTTCGGTGTTACGATGATTTTCAAATGCAAATTGAAAATGTTTTTTTTTTCTAACTTTTTATATGATGATTTCTAATGGGAACGGTGCGGTAATTTTTTCTCCATTATGCGGTGAGTTTTTTCTTTAGAATTAATTTTTCCACAAACTCTGGGTAAGTAAGAGAAAAATATACTTAAAATTACATTATTATGTTCAAAGCTCTCTAAGTTTGATAATTTCGGCTATGAATATTAGGTCATCATTTCTGATTATTCTTTGCATACTATTATTCTTTGCTTCTAAAACAATTATTGTAAATAGTAACCATATAAAAAGGTAATGTTTATATGCTTCAGATTTGAAACTTGGTAAGAACAGTATATATATTAATCTCATAATTACTTTAAATAATAATTAAAAATTTTCAAAATAAATGTTTAATTTATTAAAAAATATGTGCTTGTTTTTATTGAAACTTATATTAAATTTTTTAAACATAAGTAATTTAAAATGTGTAATATCCTATACAGAATAAGAAATTTATACAATTTTTAAAGGTGGTCATACTATCTCCTTATCCATCAAATCAGTTTCCACTACCACCAAAAGGAATTCCTGCTTATCCAAATTTCAATCATCTGTTTTCAATAAATTCACACCTTGAACTTGGTTTCATTGATGATTGTTACTAAATTCACTTGGCCGGACGTTATCTGGATAACAGCATCGTGTACACGTGTCCTGACAGCTTGTTTGACACCGCGCTTCTTACATGTATATACATGAATGTAAAGTCCCTTATCTGGCAGTCGACAGGCATCGTTTCACAATTTCCTAACTAGAAGAGTCTAGAGCACACTTCGTCACCGAGGAAGTCGCGTATTTTTGTTAGATGGCGATTCATTTGACACGTTTATTTATTTATTTATTTAAATTAATACGGGCTATAAAACCTTTTACAAAATGATAACGATTTATATCGTGAAAAACGCAAAAACATATCAGAAAATATATATTTATAAAATTAAAGTTAAATTTAAACGAAATTATATTTAGAACTATTAACTTATATTTATTATAAACAGTTACATTACTTCTTCGATAAATAATTGCAAACTTTCTTTTGAAAAATCCAATGTTACCTATTAGTCCTCTTACGTGTATAATGCAGGAAAAATATTGCTCATTGTTCCATGTTAAATAATTTAAATAGTTCCAGATTCAAAATTTCTTTGTTTTGTACTTCTTATTGAATTTTTATTCTTTAAAAATAAATGAAATAATAACCATTTAAAGAAAAACAACTTTGTAATTAGTTAAACAATTACGTTTATACGTTTAAGTTTACCGCGCAAATACCTAAGCGTCATCTCTATTAGCTTCGTTCGAAAGCATCACTAAACCCTGTCGATAAAGTAGATTTAAATTTGTTTAATAAGAGATATATACATCTACATAATATATATATGTGTGTACATTTAGTAGAATCACGCATATCGTACGCGTGAAGCAAGTATCTTGTGTCACATAAATTGTTTACGTCTCGTTCTCTCATATTATACCAAGCAATAATGCAATAAAGGGAACCAATACTTTAGCCCGAAAAAATCAATGAGAAAACTCGCTGGCCAAGCAAGATCCTCTAACTGCGCTTAATTTTGCTGTGTGAAAAAGACCTCGAAATCATGTCGAACGCCTGCAAAATATCAATAAATTTTTAGAAACTGAGTGTTAATCAAGGAGTTTAGTGCATTTTGTAGTCAACGGTACTAAAAAAATTTGCGTGTAATCATGGCTACATTGGAAGATAAACTTTTGGGAGAGAAGTCTCAATATTATTGCAGCAGCTCCAGTGAGGATGATGGAAATGATTCTGCCAATTCTGATAATGAGGAAGATGATGTTCCCAAGATGATGGAGATGCCTACTAAACAACCATCAATGGACTTTTCTGATTGGGATGGCACCTCTAGCAATACTGGGCCTAAAGGAGTCATTAGAGTTTGTATTTTCTTATATTTCATATTACTATTATAAAGAGTAACTTATTGATGTACCCTTTTTGAAAATGTCAAGTACTAGGAATACAAAAATCTAAAACTGTTTTTAATTATTCTATGAAATTTCATAAAAATCAGTAAAAAAAATGCTTATTCTTGCAAAAAATTTTGGATGTTTATTTATAATTTTATTTATAATTTTAGGATTGGCAGAGATTCAAGCAGTTAGAAAATGAGAAGAGAGAAGCACAAGAGAAAGAAAGAATAGAGCTTATGAAAAAGCTTACTCTTACTTGCCGCAGTTCTTTAGATGATGAGAGAGAAAAAATGCTTGAAACAGATCCAGAGTTAGCTGATCTCATGGCTGATGAATTCTTCCTTACATATCAAAAGCAAAGAATGATAGAAATGATGGCCAAAGCAGAGAAATTGCGTTTTGGTTCTCTTATTAATCTAGAAGATGCAGAACAATTCCTGAAAGCTATTGATAATGAGGATAAGTCAGTTACTATAATCATTCATATTTATCAAAAAGATATTCCTGGCTGTGCAGCTATGAACGGCTGTTTAATTACACTTGCAAAAGAATATCCATTTGTAAAGTTCTGTAAAATATTAGGTAATGAACATTCATTATTTTCTAGCAAAATAACATTTTTATTTTATTTTATCTACTAATTATTAATGATTTTTTCAGCATCATCTGTTGGCGTCAGTAAGCATTTCAAAAAACAAGGTGTACCTGCTTTATTGGTTTACAAAAATGGTCAAATCATTGGAAACTTTATTCATGTAACTAATACTTTAGGAGATGATTTTTATTCATCAGATGTCGAATCTTTTCTCATAGAACATGGCTTGCTTCGTGATAAAAATTGCGTTCCAGCAATCATTAGAAATAATGATGATGATTCTGACAGCGACTGAACCTGATCTCAGTACATACATGGAACTGTAGAAGACTGCATTATAATAGCATTTTAAAACAACAATTACTTAGCTATTTAAATGAAATAATCGCTGCGGTCTTTTTGAAAAAAGTATACAATAAAAAAATCAATAAATTTAATAATTGTCATTAGTGACTTTTATTTGATATAATTTTTTTTATTGCAATTTTAAACATTACAATTTGAGTTGTGATGATATTTTAGTTTACTATTATAGAAAATCATGAAACTTGATGTAAAATCTTTAGAAATTTTGATATTTTTTCAATACATTAAGTTAATTATAATTTAATAATATATGGTATTAACAGTGTTCATCATATCTTAATTTACAACTAATAAATAATTTAATAAAAAAAGAAAATGTGTAATTAGTTTATTGAATTTACGTTATCAATTCTGTAAGATTAATTATATTTATATCATATTTATATGTACTGAAGTAAATTAAATGATTAAATGTTTAATTAATTAATTTATTCTTCATCCCCCACAATATTTCAGCTGTGGGCACAACTTCAATTAATTATAAATATATACTCAAATATATACTTATTTAAATTATTAGAGTCTAAAGGTATTTTTTGATCCACTGTGCGGAAAAATCGATTTCCCATGCTTGTTTAGTGTACGCAAAATATCTCCCGCGCAAATAGATGCAAAACAGATTTTACATGCGGAAAAGAAGTATTTTGCACAAACTAAACAAGCATGGAAAATCGTGTTTTCCACAAAGTGCATCAAAAACTAAATGAAAATTTTACCCTTTAAAAATTCAAATTCAAACCAAAAATAAGTATTTAATAATAAGTGCACATATTCCCGATGAATGTAAATTTTGTGCCCCAGCGAAGAGAGTTGGTTTTGCGCACTGCATCGCAATATATCTATACTCAAATTTTTGGATACTCTAATGTAATGTCACATAAATGTCACATTGATAGCATCAAAATAAATAAAAGACAAGCTATACTTTCATAAACTAATGTCATTGTCGTATATATATATAGAGAGAGAAATAGTTCTTTTCAAAACTTGTATTTGCATGTTTTGTTTGAGATGTAATAATTAAAAATTATCGCTATATTTATAAGAATCATACAAGATAATATAATAAACTATACCTAATAAGTAATATCCCCTTTGGTTCAATCCGAAATCCCAGCAAAAAATCTGAGCAAAATCCAATCACTTGCACTTCTTACAGTTTGCTAGCCTGACAGTGCCGGCTCTATTTATACACAGCAAACAGCACGCCGAACGTTTTCGCAAGAGCAAAAGTCGAATACGCGCGAATTGCTAGACTTAGTTGCGGCAAAAACATGGCAGCGGCAGTGTCGGGTGTTTTCAGCGAAACCCTTCAGGATGCGGTGCTCAAGAGCAAGGTCCTGGTGGTTGGTGCCGGCGGCATAGGCTGCGAAATCCTGAAGAACCTAGTGCTTTCCGGCTTCCCAGATATTGAAATCGTAAGCTTACTCCCACCGGGCACCGGTTTAACCTCAAACATGCCTCCTGCTTCGCCAACAATCGACGCATTTTTTATTTGAATAATATAGGATTTCTTTGTTTTTGGAGGTGATGAGGGGTCAAGCCTTCGAAAGTATTTTAGAGCGAATTTTACGTTTAAATGAATCTTTGGTAGATTTTTAGCAATGGCATGAGAATAGTATTTATTGATACATTTTTTTAATTGTAAGAGAAAGATGGTGTGAATCTTGTTTACATTTTTACATTTTATATTACTTTATTAATAAAGTAGATATTCAGTTTTTAAATTTAAGTTTTTAATATGAGCTTTAAAAAATCAGATTTTTCTAATTACTATTTATTAATTTTTGTTTTTCTACAAAAGATAATATATTATCTAAAATATGTTTTCAACTTAAGAATTCCTGCAAACATTACAATAAAGTAATCAGGTTTTGAAAAATATAGCAATTAAGTTATAACGAAAAATATGTTTAACCTTGAAAACAGAATCAAATTAATGCTTACATACTTTTTTATGAATTTATATTTATAAAGTTTATATTTGTATAATTTAAAAATAAATTTACCATTTTTACTTTAAAACTTTATTTAAGACAAAAATATAAGTATGATAATCTTTAAAATACTTTTTTTTAATGTATGCATTTTGTGTTATAGATTGATCTTGATACAATTGATGTTAGTAACTTAAATCGTCAGTTTCTATTCCAAAAACAACATGTAGGAAAATCTAAGGCTGCAGTCGCTCGTGAAACAGCACTGACTTTTAATCCAGATGTAAAAATTGTTCATCACCATGATAGTATTACTTCGTAAGTATATATTTTCAGAAATAAGTACACAGAACTTTATTTAAAGTAACACATATTTTTATTGCTTTTATAGGCCTGATTATGGAATCACATATTTTAAGAAGTTCACATTTGTTATGAATGCTTTAGATAATAGAGCAGCAAGAAACCATGTCAATCGTATGTGCCTAGCAGCAGAAATTCCTTTGATAGAATCAGGAACCGCAGGCTACGATGGACAAGTAGAATTAATTAAGAAGGGAATGACTCAGTGTTATGAATGTACTCCCAAAGTAGCACAGAAAACATTCCCTGGTTGTACAATTCGTAATACACCTAGTGAACCCATTCATTGCATAGTTTGGGCAAAACACTTATTCAAGTATGTCAATATTATAACTTCATTTTTTGTAGTAAAAATAGTAGTAAGCTCAAAAATTTAATATAAAAATAATTAATTTTGCAGTCAGTTATTTGGTGAAGAAGATCCAGATCAGGATGTTTCACCGGACACTGCAGATCCTGAAGCAGCAGGAGGTATAATTAATTTATCTATTATTTAATTTAATATAAATTATGAAAGTTAACTAAATTTTAATAAAACTGCAGATACTGCTGGAGAAGAAGCTTTACAGAAGGAGGCCAATGATAAAGGAAATGTAGAGCGAGTTTCAACAAGAACCTGGGCTCAGTCTACCAATTATGATCCTGAAAAGCTATTTACTAAGCTCTTCCATGATGATATAAAATATCTTCTTAGTATGGATAATTTATGGAAAAAACGTAGACCACCAGTACCTTTAGATTGGAACACATTACCTGATGGAGGTATAAATATTTTATTTAATATAATAAATAATATCAGTATCAGACAAATCTAATAATTGGTTTACTAGTCGCAGGTTGCAGTAAAGATGATAATGATGCAGGGTTGAGGGATCAGCAACAATGGAGTATAGCAAAGTGTGGATTTATTTTCGCAGAATCAATTAAAACTCTAAGTGCAGCTTTTGCAGCAAAGAAGGAGAAATCTGAAAATGACCATTTAGTTTGGGATAAAGATGATCCAGCTGCTATGGACTTTGTTGCTTCCTGTGCCAATATCAGAGCACACATTTTTGGTATTCCCCAGAAAACGCGATTTGACATTAAGTGTAAGTTATAGACTATTATAATATAATTAATAAAGCATCGAAATTTATTTAAATTTTCTGTTTTAGCCATGGCGGGAAACATCATTCCAGCAATCGCTACAACGAACGCAATAATCGCGGGAGTGGTAGTTTTACACGCCTTTCGCATATTGCAGGACAAGTTAGAAGATTGCAAGTCTGTTTATCTTCGGCCAAAAATGAACCACAAAAATCAACTTTTAGTGCCAGAAAAATGCATAAATCCACCGAACCCTAAATGCTACGTGTGTGCAAAAACGCCAACAGCCGCGCTTGCTGCTGACTTGAAAAAAATGACTGTCAAGCAGTTCCAGGACACCGTATTAAAAGCGGGTATGAATATGATTGCTCCAGACGTCATGATCGACGGCAAAGGAATTGTAGTTATCAGCAGTGAAGAAGGAGAAACTGAGGAAAACGATAATAAAATTTTAGAAGAAGTCGGTATTGTTGACGGTTCGATTCTTAACGTTGATGATTTCCTGCAAAATTATTCTCTGAAAGTAACAGTCGTTCACAGAGACAAGCCGGCACCTAATAGTACTGAACCGGAATTCGTAATTACTGCTGATGCGGAAGATCTCAAACCGAAAGAAGAAAATAATGTTAATGATAAACCTTCTACATCAAATGGCCAAGTAAGTAAAATATTATATCCTTCAATCTTTAAGTTTTTAAACTTTTTACTGTTTTTTATTTTCAATTGAAAAATTGTTTTTGAAGGAGCTTAATTTATTATGTATTAATAACAAATTTTATCATTTCAGGCTACCAACAAAATAGAGGTATCTCCCGTAATATCAGAGCCAGGTTCTGCGAAAAAACGAAAGCCTGATATAGAACCAAAGGATACACCGAGCAAGAAGCGAAAACTTGAAATGAACAATGTGTCCGACAGCGATGACGATATTTGCATAGTCGAACAAGATTCCAGTTCCAAGGACGTCTCGTCATCAAATCGCAAAGCTACTGTCGCCGAAGATGACGACGATGATTGTTTCATCGTCGAGGAAGACGAACTTAATATGATTACAGATTAAAAATAGCAGATCGTTTATTTATAAGCTAATTAAGGTATATTATTTTTACAAGTTGGTGAAACGCAAAAAAGAATTTTATATTTCATCCAATGTATTGAAAAGTTAAAAATGTATGTAATTTTCACACTTGTACATTAATGTGATAAAGCAACAATTCAAACTTTCGTTGTTTACTGTAAAGGCAAAAAAATTTGTTTACAAACAATATTGAAAGATTTACATGAATAACGTAAATAAAGCATCATTGTTTTCTGTGAAAGAAAATGATGTACAAGAGAAGCATTCTTAAGTAAGAAGAAAAGTATTTGTGAATAAAAATTCTTAAAAAATGAAAACAAACTTACAGGTTATTACAAAAATTTAATCAATCCCCTTCTATACATTCAAAATACTTATCAAATTCATAGTTAAACATATCAAAATCTATTTTATATTTTTCATATAAATTGACTACTGCTTCATGGGAAAGATTCTTGAAATAATTACACGTCTCATCAAAATTTGTGCGTCCTTGCTTTGTTTCTTCTAAATTCGATAAATACATTTTATTCCTATCTAAATTCATTCGAGAAAAAATAAAGTTTATTTCATTTTTCGTATAATTGTCTAGTTTGAGTATGAAATCATATCGAACAGAACACAGTGAGCAATGTCTGTAATATTGATTCCAGTGTGGGTCATCGTTTGTAGAATCTTGATGTACAAGCCACTTAACAAATTCTCGAAACGATGGAATTAGTTTTAATCTAAAAAAAAATAGCATTGGTTTTAAGTAATCGAATAATTTAATTTAATTTCATTAAGAAGTACCTTTTATCTTCATAAAATATTTTTATCAATGATGTGTCAACTGTTCCTTCGGACTGAAATAATTCTGGTCTTGTCAAATGAAATATTTTTGGAACGAAAATCCACGATTGAGCCGTGTATTTTGAATTATCTTCTATTCGATCTCTATTTTAAAATAATATATTTTTAATTTCTGATTTCAAAACATTTCAAAGAATTTAACGATTACCTGTACGCAGAAACGAGCCTTTCAAATGGATGCCTTACTACTAATAATTTAAATATACTTGAATCTTTTATTAAATTTCGTAATAACATCTTGCTTTTTGGAGCTAATGAATCAATTTCTCTAAAATTAAAAAATAAATTAAAAAACAATTTAAAAAATTAATCAATTAATATTGAGTACATAAAACAAATTAAAGTTATACCTGTAATAGTCGTGAGAAACCATTCGATTATTCATTTCAGAAAATAATTTTGTAAAACTCGTCGAACCTGCTTTCCTTATCCAGCAGTACAAACCATTATTATCTGGACTATAAAGAAAATTTCTTTTGGTAAGTGGTGTGGTCAGATTATTTTCTTTACAGGTTTCAATAATTTGATGAATTGTTTTTTCATTATCCTAAAAATTTAGTTGTAAATTTTTTAAAACTGTTACACCTACTACAAAATTAAATTAAATACCTTTAAGTAGATCGGCAAATTTTGATTCGTTTGCTTTAAAAACGGTACTTGCAAAATATTTTTTACTTCTTTGACTAAAACTTTTCTCCAAGAATTTCTTTGAACCTCTTTAGGATGCTTTGAAATACGAAAAATATGATTATAAATATAATCAGTGGTGCTGATTTTTATCAACAACAAGTAAATACTGATACAAATAATAAAAATAAAAACAAACAAAAAGCGAGTGTAATAAGTTTTAATCGACATTATTGTAAGGCTTGTTTTGTGCCCAGAAGACGGGTTCAGACTGATACAACCAGCTTCCGTTTAAAGCTACATATGTTGTAGGCGGAGTTGTACAGATTGATAATTTTATCTGTTAGATTCTCTTCTAGACTTAAACTCAAAGAATAATACCAAAATATTATTTTACAATAGTCCTGACTCGATAAAAAAATATTTTTTTAAATAACTGTTTAGCTAAAAAGAATAACAGTTATAAAAGATTTTAAAGGTTTTAAATAATGAAAAGATTATTAATACTTTTAATACAAAGAAATTTTTATTTAGGCTTTAGAACGCTATCAACCAGTGTTTAATTTTTCAAAGTATGTCACAAAAGTAAAATGTGGAATTTCACAATTGGAGATCACTGGGGGTTTTCAATTACAATGATTCAGGTGTCTAAATTTGTCCACAACTCGTACAGTATAAAAAATCGTATACAATGCAACAACGTTGGTCAATATACTAGGAATCAATGTTTTCACATTCACTGAACTAACAAATTTATGTGTTTATTATACTATAGGCGTGTAAATGCTTCTTAATAAAAATGATATTTACTTTATATTTTCTTTTTCAAGAATCACACAAATGCCGAATTTTATCAGCAAAGTTTACGCCAAGCACTAAACAATAATTTATTTTATCATTTAAAAGTTTTACATTTATATACCTAGAACACGAAACTAACTTTCTTATTTTACAAGAATATAAGATATTTTAGAAAATAAAAACACGTAAGTAAAACTTAAACTTAAGTCGTACGCATTTTTAAAAAGTAAAATGAAGCATTTCTTATTTGAACTCTGGTCATTTTACAGTGATTTTTCTGTTTTTGTAACTACATCTTTAGAAGTTTTTTTCAGTACATGAATTAATTTTATTACAAAATGATATACTTTGATTTTTTAGTGTACTGAAAGAATTGGAAAGAATGTCTAACGAAACAAATAGCTTGTAAAAAATATTTCGCTGTTTTATCGAACTATTTTAGTTACTAATGGGATGCTCAATATAGCTCTAAAATATTTTTCGCAACCATAAAAATAAAAATAAAAAATTTTATTATATAATGGATCAGCGGCACTTTACAATTAATTATTCTTCATTGATGATTTATCCCATAAATAATAAAATCCTTCACTAAAACAGGGAAGATTCTTTGTTTTAAGAGTGAAACGCTACCGAAATGAAGTCTAAACTTTAGTAAGATAATTATCAAACTTTTCAATACAGATAGCAAGTATCACATACGGTACAATTTAGTTTTTAATTGTCACACGAATTTTATCTAACGTAATCGTATTGTATTACTGGTTCAAATGCGGTACATTTCGTGCACGATAAATTAGTCAAAAGTGCCGCAAAATGAGAAAGAATACATAAAACAAAATTAACACTTTTCTTCTCTTAAAAGCTACATCACACACGAACATGCGTCTGAAAATCGACGATCACAACGAATACAAAAAAGAAGATCCTTCAATCCGATCTAAAGAAACGACATGTCCATTTCGGCAAGTTTCAACTCGCGGTACTCTACGCTTGATGAACTATACCGAGATAATCTTACCGAGAAAAAATGCATCAAATTAATCACAATTACGTCTGATTGAATTTGAATGTTAATGTTAATTAATATATAATTTTATTCGTAAGATGTAATTATATGTAAAAAGCAGTTAAAAATACAAATGTAGTTCCAAATAATTTAAAAACTTCATTTTTCTAATTATTTATCAACTTTTTTTGATTCCAAAATATGCTGCTTATTAGACATTATTTTTAAATTGAAATCTTAATTGAGTCATAAATATCTATTTTTTGCTTTACATATTTTACAAATATCTGAATAAATATGAAAAAACGTGCTGGAAGACAAATCTACACATAATAAATCATCAAATTCAACCAGATTTGCATCACTTGTATTTTTTCTCGGGCTCTCTCATCTTTTGAAATCACTAACCGCGAGGAACAACCAAAAATCTCTCCGTACACGTATAAAAAAGGATAATTAAATCTCTACAACACGTCTGCACATTGTTGCCTATCTGCGCTCCCGATACCGGTGGTGATGGTGATCGCGCGAGGAGCGGTGGTCGCCGTGGCGGCTGTGCTGTCGGCTACTCGTTGTTCGCCAAAGAAACTCGTCGACACTGCGCTCGTAACTTCGCTTATCTAGACCGCCAGCCGCTGCGGCCGCTGCAGCAGCTGCAGCAGCTCCATAATCCGGTGGTAAGGGAAGACCCTCATAGTAGCGAGGAGGTGGAGGCGGCGGTGGTGGAGGGAGTGAATCATAGGGAAGGGAGGCGACATAGGGTGGTAGGGGTGGCAGTTGGTGTTGCATCGTCCGCATGTAGTCCGCTACGTAGGCTTCTGCCGCTGCTGCTACACCGAGGGCTGAAGCTCCGTAACCCCTGAAAGACGATCAATGAATTAGCTTTAGTAATTTTATGTAAATTAAAATCAGTGAAATAACCATGGCTTTATAAGTTTAAAATTAATACTTTCAGGAAAATTTTAGTTTTAAATTTATGGACATATTATTTGAAATAATACAAATGTTTAATTTTCTATTTGAAAGAAATCTTGGTTACATCTATATATTTTATTTACCGTTTCGGAGGAGAAACTTTAAATCTTATAATTTTGTCAGCAAATAAAAATAAAAATGAAAAACAAGAAATTGTTTTAATATATTATAACCATAATAATAAGCTTGAATTGAAACGATTGATTAATAACAATTTAGAAATTTTATTCAAAATACCTAAATTTATATTAAAAATGTCCAACTTTATGTATTATTATTTTACGTAAACCTATAGAAACTTTATAGTTAAAAACTAATTCTTACTTAGAGTAGTCTCCTCGATTAAACCAAGTAGGATACCGATGATGATCTCGTGAGTTTCTGTGATCGGGCGGTAAATGTCCTCCCCTTGCTAATGAAGCTAATCGCGATCTTGATGTAAGGAACAACCTTCGGCCTCTACCGCGAGTACGAATAAATCTAGGTGTTATCACAGTTCTGGGTTCGCGGTGAATCCTGGTTACTGGTTTCACCACATGCTTAGCAGCCTCTTTTGATTTACGCAAAATAGGAGTCATTTCGATGCCTGCAACAATAACAATAAAAAAATTAAACAATATTTCGAAGAGAAAAGTGAATTCTTTTCCTTCTAATTTACTATTATTACCATCATCTTCTGGGAATAATCTACATAATTCTTCTGCAACGCGGGGTTCTATTTCCTGTCCATCGCGGCCAATTTTTACTTGCTTTCCATCATTCCATGGATTATAAAGGTGCAGAGTTGCTGTAAAAGGCAATTCCTTTCGACAAATCCAGTCTACTTTAAAAACTCCACCTAGAGCCTTAGCAGACAATCCAGGAGGGAGTACCTAAAATTAATTCACATTAAAATCTGTCTTTTTTAAATATTCATTTAATTTTATGAAAATACAATACCCAAGAAATGGCAGTTCCATCTCTTCTGGATTCTGTACTGAGCCTTGCAAAACCAGCAAATTTTCCAGATTCTTTTACTGAAAAGATCAGAAGAACATTTCGTGATTCTCTGTAAGCCTGATTGAGGTTTGCCTCATTTTGTGGAAGAGTACTCCAAACTCCCTTTGCTTTTGATAGAGTGACATTTTCAGCATTATTAGATTTAATGATAAAAAACCTAAAATGAAATGCCTTATTAGTATGTACAAAAATAAGAAAGGCAATGAAGTTAAAAAATGTACCTTGCATCTCTGAACAAGTAATTTAGTTTTGTAGCATAATCATAACTTTTTGCAGAACTAGAAATTACTCCTTTAGATTTTGAACTTTCTTTAGATCTTGCTCTTTTTGCCTCAGGACTGGAATCAGAAGAGTCTTTAGATTTTCTTCGTTTACCTCTACTTCTATGATTTCTTTTGGTATCTTCTTTTGAAGACTTTGTAGAAACGGAAGTTATAGAAGGCTGACTGGAATCATCATCATCGTCTTCATCATCGTCGTCGTCATCGTCATCGTCGTCGTCGTCCTCCTCATCGTCTGAATCTGAACTACTAGATGAAACTTCACTTCTTGTGTCATAAGTTTCATCTGCTCCTATTTTCAGTTCATCTACTATATCGTTTTCGCCGCAATCTAAATTAATGTTGTCAGCATCTGCATTGCTATCCATAATTATAAGTTTTGCTATTTAACTTGGGATCAAGTGATATTTTATCCAGGGTAGATATCCCTAGATAAGCCGATTATTCTGCAATGCCACACTGACTTTGCCCTCTTTCTGAAAGACAGATATAAAAATACATGTTAGAGGTCCACTGATATAGTGGACAATTCTATATTTATTATGATATGGTGGTCATTACAACAGATATTTTAAGTGTTCTCTTTAAATTAACAGTAATTCTTTAAACTAACAATAAGTTTTAGATGTTAGTATTATGTTATTTTTAAAGAATCCATCTTTATCAAATTTAATGCTTTAAAATTAAAAAATTTTATACATAAGTATTCTTTATTTTTTGATACTACAATTAATACTTATAATAGATATAATTTCTTAACTATGAAAATATATTTTTTAATCAAAATTAATCAAAATTAAAGAACAATTACAATAAAAACATTCACATTTAATCACACTGAAATACATTTATATAAAATGAATTTATCTAATTCCCCAATTTTTTAGATTTTTAAGCTAATTGACCACCAATGAAAATAGATCACTTCAGCTTCTATATAAAGTTTAAAAAATAAAAATTTAGAACCATTACTGTATTAGCAAACATGACACAAACAAAAATGTAAAAAACCTGACCTCAGGACACAATAATCGCAAGATTCAGTGACACATTTGTTGTCGATAAAGTTTATGTTTGTAATAAACGAAAGTTGATTGATATCCATGTTTATCCGGTAATCCTAGTAAAAGTTCTCTCGAGTTACTTATGCAATAAACTTTTATCTTTATTCAAAAAATCAACATACAAATGCAAAAATGATTTGAGACTATATTTAAGTTTTTTAGTCTAAAACACAACAGCTGGTCATCGCGCACAAAGTCCTATCCATGGAATTCAGTATTAAAAACTCTCCGGTTAACAAACAAAGAATCAGAACAAGTTCAGAAAGAAACTGGAGAGTCCTATTCGTGTGAGACTAGAAACAAACACCAGCACTTCTCATTGTATCACCTATGAGATCTAATCTCTAGGAAAAGGGCCTAAAGAGAGTTCAAAAAAGTAAGAAAAGTCCACCCCCAGGAAAGCAGTCCTGTAAACACATATCGCTCACTCTCGCTCAGAGATCTTAACATGTAGAGGCCGTACACACTGGGACGTCCGCACTTCACATAAAACACGATTCTGGCGTTGACGCAGCGGAGCTTCTTGTTGACAGTGCTGCGTTGCGACCGCCGTCGTCGTCCATGGACTCTGGCTGAAACCTCCCAGGAGTCGCGGCGTTGCTGCTGCTGGTGCTGCTAAGCTTTTTGCCGTAGCCTTCGCCTGGACGCGAGGACGTCGATAGTGCTGCTCCGTCGTGGTGTATGTCCGTGTATTCGAGTCAACTTACATATAGTGATTGCAACAAAGCGGCATTCTCGCGCGCGCCTGCGTAATTCCAACAAGGCTTCTGCCTCGGATTCGCGGGAGTTTTGAAATTATAATAAGACGCCGTCTTTTAAAATATAATAATTTTTGCTATCAAGTTATTGGATTTTTTTGGCTTAAAGAATTTAAAGTTAAAATAAAGAATTAATAAATATAGAACCAAAAATGCTGTTTAAAAAATTAAACCTGCAAAAACAAATTGAAAAATACCAACTTGTTTAGTGCAACAATTCATATTCCCATCCCTAAGTAATTAATCTAAACAGAGGATCACTAATCGATACCAGACCTATCCTTGTGCATAAAATCTAAAGTTCAAAAATCAATTCTGACTTGCTATTTAAGATATTGCCATTCCACTTAATTTACATGGAATTTTCGGCTTTGCAGTATCGTTTACATGCCAATTATTGATTTATTGCCTAATATTTTATAGAATTTTATCGTCAAATTCAATAAATACGTAAAAAAATTAATTAAGAATTTGCATAGGTTGAAAATGATGATGAACCAATTGAAGTCTTTAGTTTTTAAAAATTTATTTATTAATACACTGAGTGGAAGTTTCGTTTGCAAAAGTGTTATGCAGCTAAAAGAGGATTTAAAATGTTTGTTTCTACCCATATACACGTATATATATATATATTATAATAAACAAAGAATAAATCGCATTTAATGAAAAAGATATATTCAGAATTTTTTTATTGAATGAAACATCGTTGTATCTTTTTGATTTATACACAAAAGAGTATTATTGCACACTAGACATTCATCAATTTTATGATGCAGAATAAGAAATATCATTTAAAGCAGTATAAGAAAATTTAAAATTGTGCTTGGACAAGTAGAAATGTATCTGAATACTTTTAATAATTACATTTTTAATATTTATTCTGCGAGTACTTAAATATAAATACTAGTCCAAGCTTTCAATAATCAAGTTTAAAACAAAACTAGTTTTACTTTCCTCATATTTAATATATTACAAATATTAAATATATAATAAATATGAGTATAATTTTTCAATAAAGCATTTTATTTACAAATTCATAGTATATAGTATTAAAAACGGGATTTTCTGTTAATGCAATTATCTTTCCTTAATAGTCTTAGTTACTTTCATTGATTACTACTAAGTACTTGTAAATATTGATTTTTAGTAACAGATTTTTTTTCATTTCAACACAGTAACAGGCAGTTAATTTAGACATCCGATCATCCAATTCTTGATAATGCATTGTAAAAAAAAAGATTTACTCTATCATAAATTTCGTTTACTAAACGCTAGCTGCTGTCATACCGATTTACATGAATAGCGTGCTTTTCTGCATGATACGTCTTGAAGATTTGATTCAATACTGGAGAAACTTGTGGATCCTTCATCCAGACACTTGTTGACATTGGCGTTTCTAACATTGACAAATAGGCTAAAAGTCCAATATATTCATTAAGTTCTTAAGAATTAAGATTAACATAATATCATCATTTAATATTGAAATAATCGGTTTACCAAGTAACATGTTTGGATTTGTAAGACTAAGTTGTATTTGAGGATTAGTCATTATTGCATTATAAATTGGTCCCTCTGGATCCATTCCTTCGTATAAATTTTGTATACTACGACTTCTTTCTCCAAGCAACCAAGAACACTAAAATTATTGTTCACAATGTTTATATTTAATTATATGTAGCCTGATTTACGTAATTACTGTATTAATTTATTACTAACGGCATTTGCTTGATTATTCCCTGTATTTTTCAAGGCTTCTATAATTTCTTTTTTTTGAAAACCCATTTGTTCCAAGGAGAAAACTAAAGCAGGATTGGGTCTAAAGTCTAGTCTATGATGTTGACGAAAATTCTCTAAAAGGAGGTTTACTAGGTGAACTAAATTTGGCCCTTTCTTTAGGTTTCCATTCTCTGAAAAAATAACAATATATTTAAAAAAAAGTATATTTAAAGAAGTGAGGAACATAAAGAAATAAATTTAAAAATGAAGTGCATTACTAAGAAAAATTCCTTTTCTAAAAATGTCAGAAAAGCGTCTTTAACAGAACTCCTAGTTTCAAACATACCTGAGGAACTTGGACCAGGTTCTTCATTTAATATTTCTTCTATTGATGGTAGTTTTATCTCTTCTTCTTCTTCAGGCTCATCTATGTGTTCTAATAACCATTCTAATGCTTCTGATGTGTTCATTCTACAGTAAAATATTAAACTATTATCGACTCATAAAAATATTTAAAAAAAATAGTTTTGTTTAAGTTTGCATCATTTGAAATTAATTCTTTATCATTTGAAAATATTAAATAATTTTCTTTACTAACTTTCTGAGCCGAAGTGCTTTCAGTACTTTTTTTTCAGAAAAGCCCATTTCAACTAGGTATTTCACAGCCTTTGGATCATTTGGAGGATTTAATTGCGTTTCTAATTTTTCTTTTATGATTTCATAAAATTTAATAGCATCTGGACTGTACATAAGAATTTTAGCAGATGCTTTAACTAATGTGATCAATATTTTACGAATTTCATCCTGAAACTAAATTAAAATTTATTATGGAATTCAAGAATTTAATAATATGAATAATAACGTGATAATACTCACATCTGCTGGACAATCTACATTAATAGCTGGTTTTGCTGGACTTCTAACTGGTAATTCTCTTGTAGCTTTCTTTATTTCCTCCTCAGATGGTCCTTTTAAAGCTTCTTCTGATAAATGTTCTTTTTCTGCAACAGGTCTGATTTCCACTAGTAATAATTCATCTGTAAAAAAAAAAATTAAAAATGAAGTCACAGTTTACTTTTAAGTATAAAATGTAAATTTAAATGCAAAATATTTACCGGACTCTGAAATTTCTTCTTCTCCTAATTTTCTTTGATCAAGAAGAGGTTTTAAAAGTGTTCCATGAACAAGACGAAATTGTGTGGCTTGTTTGGCCTTTTTATGCCCATAAAAATGTTCTGTGGCAATTGACTTAACTTTTTCAATAGTAAATTCTGAGGTTACCGCAACATTCATTACTCCTCCTTCTAAACTGTAGTTTAAAAAGTAAAATAAGTTATTATTAATTTATATTGAAACTGTAAAATACTACTTATACTACATGCAAATATTATTTTTTTTTATATCTAAAGCAAAAATTGCATGTTTTAACATGGCAAAGATAATATGATATTAATCTAGTATAAATCCTAATATAAATTAATTCAATTTACTCAGTAAATCATTAAAAAATATTGAATTACCTTATAACATTTATAAGAAAACTTTCAAGTTCTGAGGAAGACATTTGTGTACCTGCAGAATCTTTGGAAGAACCATTCAAGGAGTGCTTCTTAGCGCTCCTTGAATTCTTCCTGCTACTCCAAGCTTCCGAAATTTGCTCTCTCATCCATGGAAACATCAATCAAATCTACAAATCAAATATCTATTAGACACATCATTGAACCTCTCAAAAGCTCCATTCCTATTAAAAAATCTGTTATAACCAATCCCAAATCTCTCAGGAAAATTTCTATATCAGCCTCTACGTTTTGTTTACATTCCTACAAATCAAAATACCAACAATTCAAAAATACAGATCGCATAGGTTATCTCGTCTGAATATGCGGCGAAGGTAAAGAATCTAAAACTCGACAGCTGCTTGAAAAGATCGAGCCTTTACCTTTAAAGAGTTGTTCAGCAAACACTTTAATTTTTCATTGTCATGCCTGTACTGCTACGGAAAAAACTCACGGTCTGCAGCTGTAGAGACGTCATGTCAGCTCTTATGTCACTCGTGGTGTTGGCGCACGACTTCTCATCATCATGACGATATTTATAATTTTATGAAATTTGTTCTACTCGATAGAGAAAGAAGGAGAATAGAAACGAGGCCTGTTGCAGCTGCGTGAGTCTTTTAATCGATTGAATGCATGATTTTTTGAGACATCCGCCAATGATGAAATTTTTGTTTACTCGTGAACAATTCTAACCTAGAAAATTTTGTTTTTAATTTAGGACTTTTAAAATTTTGTTTTGTTTGGTGATGGAAATTGGTAGAAGAAGTCAACGCCGGCTTTATTTTGCATGGCAAACTTAGTTTTTAAAGTTATTTTAAGATTTTCGAACTAACTGCGTTTTTTATAAACATCTGATGTTTTTCGCTTTGTTGAATCAAAATAACCAAAGCTTTTTTGTTTCATTCAGTATTTTACTCTTTGGCTTTATTTGTAGGTAAACGTAAATTAATGGAAAATGATAAAACCCTTACTTTGCATAAGATAATCTGCATCTGTTTGTTTTATTTGTTAAAACGCGTATTTTTTAAAACGAGCCTAACATTCTTATTGTGTTTTCATATATCATTTTGTTTGTAAACAAAGACATCTGATATCTAGTCTTTGTCTAACAAAACTAACTACATCTTTTTAACAGGTTTTGTGTAGTCTCAGTGTCAATTAAAGTATATCCAGTATGAATGAAAATTCAGGTTGTGGAGAGCTGCAGCAATTAGTGCAGGAAGAGGAGAGTGAGGAGCCATTGAGTAGAGGTGGTGAAGCTACGCCACCTTCTACACCTGCCAGGTCCAATAGACCATCTAAAGGAGAAGCTCATAGCGTCAATTCACACACACTGGTACATGTTGGATCTTGTAAAACCTTCGTTTTCTTCTAGTTTAATATTAAATAAAAGAAAATTATATTTTAGCAACAAGTAATGTGGGAAAATAATGCACAAACCTCTTCTATAATCAGTAAAGGTTCTTCCAGTCAAGCAACTACAAGTCAAGGTTCAATGTCTGGTAGAGCACCCAATTCATCTTCTTATACTGGTAATCAGTCTCGTCTCATTTATTTAAATGAAAAAGATAGAAAACCTGTGCGCCCAGAAGTGCCAAGGATCAATAAGCAACCAAAAGGTAAATTAATTTTGTATTAAATATTTATTTATTCTATTTAATTTATTCTACGTAATTTTATAAATTTTTAATTTAATTTATTATTAACTTATATTTTAATTATGATAAGTTCTATTTTTTTGATTTATTATTAATTTGTAATGTTCATTTAATTGTGTTAAATTATTTTCAGTTATTTTAAGTTGTTTAATTTTGGTTTCTTTTATTTTATCACATTTTTAAAAAGTTGTGGCTCCATGCAAGCATCATTCATTTTTATCAGAGGTACCAGATGTCAGACATATGGAGCAAGCATTACTTCAGTTACTGGAGGACTTCCACAGTGGCAACTTAAGTGCTTTTGGTAATTATTAATATAAACAATGGTACTTGACATTAAATTTTTAAATAGAAAAAATCATTTTTGTTTCAACAGCAATTGATTTTTAAAGAATTAGAAATGTTTAAACTTTTCAATTGTTAAGTATTGGAAAGTAATTTGACAAAACATTTAAATGTAATTTCTTTTATATTAAAACAACAGGAAAAGATTGCAGTATGGAGCAAATGACAGAAATTAGGGAACAACAAGAAAAACTTGCAAGACTTCATTTTGAAATGGGTCAACGGCAAGATGTTCATGGGAATGAACAATCTGGTTTCCGTCAATCAAGCGCAAACATGCGTAATCTACTCCAACGACTTGAGCAACTCAGTGTTTGCATTGAAAAGCTTCATAGCAAATAATTATATTGTATTATAAAAGTTAGGCTTAATTTTAGTTTATTTTTGTATTCCTGTATAGACTATAAAATTGATTATAATGTTAAATTTCTATTTGTTATAAAATGGGAAATGCGCTGAAAAGATAAAACAATAAGAAAATTTAAAAAAAATTAATCTTTTTATTGACTTCTTTAGGTTAAGATTGAAGTAAAATGGTTAAAGTGAATATATTAATTTATTAAATTTATAAATATATTACTATAATTAATTACGTAAACAATGCGTCAGAAATAAACTTTATCAAATATATATATATATATATATATATTTTAAAATTCAATACAATATAGATTATCTAATTAGTGCATAAATAGTTGATATATGTATATAATGGCTAGATATATTTTACATAAAAAATAGAATGCATCATTTCAACTTTCAGAATGTCTGAGATCACAACGTTCTTAACAATTTCTGTTTCACAAAGCTCGTATACAATAGTATCTTTTGATTCTTAAATAGTGAAACATAAGGCGAGACCGCGAGCGGCGCGGGCTCTTACAAAATTCTCATTATCGCGTAATAGTTGCAACATCCTTTGGACGTCTTCTGGTCTTGGTTCTCCGAATAATCCTAAAATTAAAGCAGATGTTGCTCTTGTTACAGGATTTTCCGAACGGGAATATCCTCTGACTACTGCATTTCTAAAAGATCAAAGAACATTGTTAGACATATTTAAAGTAAAATTAATAAAAGGAGTAGGAGAATCATATTATATTTTTAATTAACTTTATAATTATGTACCTGAGTTCTTCGGCTCTTTGCGGTAAATCTACCTTCAAGCAATTGATCAATTCTCTTAGAAAGTTTTCAATACTTGGCTTACTTTCAGGCCCTAAATAAGCAAGTATTACGTGGGCTAAAGAACTGCATTGCAATAAATGTGCAGAATTGCACAGAACTTCTCTCGCCGCCTTTAAATAATTAAATAAGAATTATGTTAAAACTAAAGAAATCAAGCAACAAATTTAAAGATTTTTAAATATTTTCGGAAAAATTTAATAAATTGCAAGTTTTTGTAAATAATAATTAAATTACCGTTGCAACAGAAACATTAGCATCCTCCAACTTAATCGTAAGACAAGGAATACACCCAAGGAGATGATCGGTAACATCATCATCAGGGGATAACATAAATCTTTGCCAACCTCGAGCGGTAGCACTCAGGGCATTAATTGCAGCGAGTCGCATTTCCCAGTTTTCCTTCTCTACAAAGGGTTTCAGGGCCAGGACAACCCGCGGACTGATTGGTTTCTCGGTTTTGACAGAGAGTAAGACTGATAATCCCCGAAGAGATTCTAACACTACTTCTGTACTACCTTCTGCACTTGACGGCTCTTCCAAACCTTCTAACAGTGATGTTAGACAGTTGTCGAAATACTCTTGTATCTGTTCAGGTTAATACATGCATTAATAAAAATATTATAAAGTATTATTAGACTAATTTAAATATTTGCAATAAAAAAACTCATCGTTACCTGCTTTGGTTCTAAATAAGCCACACGCGTGAGCCCTATCGTAGCGAGTTTCCTAACGAGAGAAGACGAATCAGCTTTGGCCTCGTGCAGCGTGTTTATAATCGCATCGAGCCAAATAACGTCACAATTCACTTTCCCGACAAGTTCAGCGTAGAAGGAAATCGCAACTGCCCTTTGAGCTGGTAAAGTACTCGTCACCAACTTTCCGAGGTGTCTAGCTAATTTTGCCAGAATATCTTCTCGTTTCGATAAACATTGTACTACTGTATGCACTGTTCCTACTAGATTGTCCTCCGCTTCAGAGTCAGTTTCAAAGGCCTGTATAAGTTGAAAAATTTTGTACAATTATTAAAATTAGAATATATCTTAAATCAGAAAGAATGTAAGTAAACTCGTTCATTTAAGTTAAATTAAATTTTTGAAGAATATATGTTTTTTGTATTAAAATTAAGAAATCAGGTTTGTAAACAATAGTTTTAAAACTTACACCTTCACTTGACAAATTCCCGATATCCTGCACGCCAACAATATTTAAGATCTTCGACAGAACTTTATAAACTTCACTGTGGGGTATAATCTTACAAGTTTCTCGGTTAGGTACAAAACCAAACTTTGTACTAACGATCGACATTGGCGGATCGACATGCAACCATCCAGCTAAGTACTTTAATAAAACAGCAAAAACATCAGCCAGTTGGGGTTCAATAAGTTCTTCTGCTTGTGGAGAATTTACAAGTTGTCCGATGGCTACAATAGTTGCCAAAGGCGAGAAAGCAGCGCTAGGACGTTTGGTTTTGTCTTGAGAAGTTGGCGAGTTATTTTCCATTAGTAGATTATCGTTTTCCAATTTTGTTAAAAGAAATTCAAGAGTCTGAAAAATTATCATAATTAATTTTATTGAAGCTTAATGAATTACTAAAAAATTAAAAGATTCTAATGTTATTGGCTTAGACAAAATTACCCTTTATTTTTAATATTACATAAAAAATTAAAATGTTTACTCACGCATGAACCAATATCCTGAGTCCTTCCAAGTTCTTTCCAACATTCTTTGGTTCCACGGTCTAATGGCAAAGGCTGATGCAGCAAATGTTCTACGATTTCTTGAGGATGATGCGAACATAAAGACTTGATTGCCGCTGCAGCTCCTTTCTTACAACTCGCATTCTCCATAAGTCTCATTTGCCCAATTATACTATCTAAATTGAGAAACAATTTTTTCAGAATTATTTATTAAAAAACAATTATCATTAAAAAATAAAAAGTTTTCTTACCGACTAGAAATAAGTTTGCTCGTGGAATGTCACCACCCCGAATTCTAAATAGCTCCGACAACGCGATACCGGCAGCAACGCCTCCTTCTCCTCTGTACAGAAGTCCTTCAACTAAACCTTCAGCTAAACTCACAACTTCTCCACTCGACACTCTTTCGCAAGCTGCAATTGCTAAATTCTACAAAACATTAATTCAAATTACAATATTTTCTTGCTAATTTTTTCTTGCTAATTTTTTCAATTTATTTACCTTTACTCCTTCATATAGAAGCTTTGGATCTTCACTAACGATAATTCTTTTCGATTCGCTTAGATCTTGATTTAGGTTGTTGTCAGGTAGAGTCGATCGATGTCTGGCTCCGATATTTAACGCTAAAGATACGCAATCGACAACCAGAGGTCTAAGAGCGAGTTCAGGATCTGCGCTCCATGCTAAAAATCTTCCAAGTAGTTTACCGGGTTCTAATTTTCCTCCTGGATATGTGTACTTCAAAGAATCATGGTAAGACCTGTAATATTACTTTTGTCAATATTTTATTATTCCTTTATCAATTTTATTTTTATAAATGTACCTAAGTGTAGCCCGAAGAACGAGTAAAGTAGTCCTACGTTCAGATGGAGATTTTGATTGCATCCAAGGCAGAAGGATATCAACTAGAAGTGCTAAAGTGTCGGCGTTATCTCCTACAGTTTCACTGCTGATGACTCCGAGACCTTCGATCACTTGTTGCATGACATGAGGCATTTTCATCGACGATATCTGAGGTTTTTATTAAATGTGTAAAACGCGAAATTACGACAATTTATACATGTTACAATAGGAAAAAACAATACCTCTGAGCTAGCTGCTATTACTTTATCCATAGCCGTTTCGAGCAATACTTCTTTCTCTTCTGCAATCAAAGGGGGAGGCACTTTTCTGTAAAGATAGAAAACATTTTTAATATATATTATAATTATATAAGAAACAAGGTAAGCAAAGATAAGAAAACATACAATAACGAAATAGTAGCTTTGAGAATGAGAGGATAAAGTTGCAGTGGTCTGTAACCCAAAGATGATTGATAGAGTCCCAAAAGAGTGGCTAAAGCAGTTCCTCGAATTCGGAAGCCAGCCGAATTTGCTAATCTATTAGGATGCACAGAACCACCTGCCTGCATATATTATAAGTATAAATGAAACTTAGATAAAGAAAAGTTGAATTATTTTATTTAACGAATTAAATAAGAAATTTTATAAACAGTACTAAATTAGTGATAATCTAAAAATTAAGAAATTAGAGGTGAATCTTAATTCAGATAATAATTGTTGAAAAAGGAAATGTACATAAAATAAAAAAGACTGATATATTTAAACTTTACCTGTTCCAAAGCGATTAATCCAGCCTCCTTCGAAGTTGGCTCTTTGCACTCATTCAGCTGTGTAACAATCCAGGGAAAGATGTGCTTCTCCATACTAGGATACAATGCGGCAGCATCGCCCTTTCTGGCAACTTCCGCATAAGCTCTTAATAACCCGGCTTTGGCCGCTTCGTTGGTAGCCGCGGCTTTCGTATCTTTAACGAGGCCTAGGAACTTCACCGGATGCTTCCGATGGTCCTCTACATTGCAGAACTCCTCCATGATTTTCAGCAGCAGCTCAAGATGATGCTTGGCACAGATACCCACTGCACGCGCATATTCGTCTGCTACCGGACTTAAAGAAAGATTGTCAGATGTACTTCTAATATAGTAGATTTTTAGATAGCTAACATTTAGGTATAAGAAGCTATATGACAATGGAGTATAAAAAGAAGCATTTTAAAGTTATTTAGATTATTTTTTAAATAAATCATTTGTTACAATAGATTCAAATCTAAAGCAAAGAAAAAAATGTATTAATTGAAAAAATACTCAAATTTAGTTTGATCCTTCTAATCTTGCAAGCTACCTTTGTCCAGAAGCATTAACACTATGCATCCTCGCCAGTTCAACCAGTTTTGTCAAATGTGCACCAGTGCTCGCCACGGCAGCAATAAAGATAGACAGTGAAGGCGTGATCGTCTTCGATATGAGCTCCTCTGCAAGTTTCAGACCCCAGGCTTCTCCCTCCAGGTTCACGCTCTCCTCAAGAAATTCGACCATGCGCTCCTCCCAGATTAGCTTCTTCTCCGCATCGGGCATAGTTTCTATGCTCTGCTCCAGGAACTTAGACAACTCTAATAGCTTTGCATCCCACTGCGGTTTTAGTTGGTGACCGAATAGAGGGGCTGCACAGCGCAGGAAAGTGACGACTGCTGGACGGTTGTCTTCATTTTCGAGGAGCTCAAGACAGCGGCCAAGTACTTTGATACTCTGGAAATCTTTTTCCGTGGCGAGGTTCTTTTCGTCGCGGATTATCTTGACAGCTAGTGGTGATAGAGCGCGCAAGATTGAAATTACCTAAAAGTGAAAAAAATTGATATAATATGTATCTTCCATAAAGAGTGATAGAAGAAACTTTTATTAATCAAAATGCAGGTTTACTTACTGAAGCAACGTATGCTTGATCTAATAAAGCTTTGATTAAAGAAGGCCAAAGCCAACTTTCAGCTCCGTCAACTGTACTTGAAAGAAGATGCAAAGCTTCTTCACAAGCATCTGCTTCTTCTGCTCTTGAGTCACAGTGCAACACCTAAAATAAGAATAAAATTAACATTTATATATAAATTTGCATAAATTTCAATTTAAAATTTAGTAATGATATTTACCATAAATTTAATAAAAGAAGATCTTTGAGAGGGTAAAAGAGGAAAAGTTGGTCTCGCAGCTAAAGCTACAATGGCACCGACTACTTGCCGAGTACTTCCGTCTCCTAAGGAATCTTGAAGACTTAACGCAATTCTTTGAAGTGCTGCATCATCCTAGAAATAAGATTTTTATTAATTATTGTTATTTGTACATGATAACAAATTCGAAGCTGTGACTTACCTCAGCTGGTAAGGTATTTATTAAATGCCTAAGAACTACTAACGCTCGAGAACGCTGAGTCATGTTTTGAGATTTTAATTGCTGTAAAATTCTATAAAAAAAAATTATGTTAATTAGAAATAAAGAATAAAGCACAATATTTTTAATTTATTTACCTGTCTAATCCTTCCTCTGGGTACAAAATAACAATAGCTCTAAAACACTGTAAAACTTCATAGTGTGTTAATAATGCTTCTCTTGCAACTTCAAAAGGAGCAACACTGACCATTTCTGAAAGGATTTGATGAGTTTGTTCTAATAAAGGTCGTAGTAGCTCTTTTACTTCATCAGTTGCTCCAGTTAAAATCAATGCAAGAACTCTGCAATTATAAGATCAAAGTATAAGAATTTAATATATTTTTAAAAACTATGTTGACATATGTATACCTTGTAGCAGCTAATCTAACATTAGATTTCTTGCAAAATGTTAAAAGTATAGGTGTGAGCTTAATAATTATTTTTTCATCATGACTTTTCGGTAAGAGAGGTAAAATAGAAGCCATTGAAGTTAGAATACTCTCAGTCAAGTGCAAGTTTTTGCTGGTACGTAGCCAAGAATAAGTCAAAACTTCAAAAGCAGTAGACAGCTCCTCAAAATAAATATCTTTGTTTACTCCTGAATTAGTTGCAATTTCAGAGTTGGTAAGGCAATCATTAATAGCATCTGATATCTTTCCTAAAGCTGAAAATTTTAAAGTAAATTAATTTGTGTTAACTAGAAAAAAAATATGTTTTAAATGAGATGAATTTACTGAAAGTAGATGCCAATCTTAGTTGATCATCACTCATGTCAAGAAGCAATGGCACTAAGACACTTAAAGTAACTTTTATAAATGGAAGTATTCCTGTTGAGTTTTTTGAAGCTATCATTCCTATTGTTCTTATTATTGTATAATGTGGTATTACAGTTGGTTCAAATCTAAAAACAATTTATATTTTCTATAATTTCCAAAATAGAATATTTTATAATTCTGTCTTTAAATTAAATTAGTCAATAAAATATTAAAATAGTCAGTAAAACTTTACTTAATAATGAGTGCTCCTACAGCCTGCGAACATTGGCTTTTGCTCAAAGCAACCATCAGTTCAGAAGCTTCTTCACTTGCAGGACCCAAAAGCTCAGCAAGAGCTAAATCGGCAACAGAAGTTGCTAAAGTATCATCCAAAACAGTAATATGATTTTGACATGTATCAGTCATCATTTTTAGCAATGATATTAAGTGAAAATCTGACATCTAAAATAAATCAAATCAATAATGAAAATAGAGGGCATGAAAAGATTTGATACTATCTTTATAAAAATAAACCTTTCGATGCATCTCCCAAAAATATACAGCAGCATGTATAACAACTACTGGATTTTTCTTAGATATCTTTCTGACTGATTCAGTTGCAGACAATTGCACTGTCTCATCCTTATCATTTAAAGTATCCAAAAGAGCTCCTACAACAGCTGTAAACAATTTGAATTTACAAAACATATTCTTTTACCATTAATTATTCTTAAGTGATTCAACAACCTGAAAGTTCAGCAGAGGAATTATTTGCTTCTTCATCATCCTTCATTTTAACAAGTTTCTGATAAAATAATTATCTTATTATTAAGACAATATTAAAAACATTGATATAAAACGTATTCTTCTAAATATTCAAAATATCTTATAAACATTTAACGTTTTTTAAATAAATATTTAATATTAAAACTTTAAAATGACTAAAAAATATTAAAACAATTATTTCGTTTTCACCCACATACTTGCATATAGACAATTTTAGCACTTTATAAAATACATATCGAAATATTGAATTGAGGTTATGATCCAACTCAGCTGTTCTCTTATCATACTATAACGTACATCTATATTTATGTACGGTTACACACCTGTCTCTTAAATTACGTTACGTGGTAATTGTTCAATTAATGAAACGCAAAGACATAGTTACAAAAAATCTCTTGTATTTCACAAAACAAAATTACATTGCTTTTTTATTGCCACAATGTAGCGATATTAAAAAATAAAAACTGTATTAAAGTTTTACATAAAACAAATATAGCTATGTACATTTCAAGAATTGAGGATTGAGAAGAAAGTTTATACATTAAATCTATACATTTATTCAAAAGCCTCTTCAAACATTGAGCTTATTTACATAGCTGGTGATGGTGCCATTAGATCTACTCCTTTGAATTCTAAGGCGATTTTTACTCCTAAAGCAAAAATTCCTATGCTTTTGACTACGGACCTGAAAAATAAATGATTTTTATTAAGTGTATTCACTGTGACAAGTAGGTACCGGTACTTAAAAAATAAAAATGAAGATATGGTTTATTTTTTAATAATTATTAAAAAAATTGATGTATAAAATCACGCAGTTCAGGCTACTCCTTAAATAAATCCCCGCATAAAATATTTTATAAAAGTATAAAAGTCCATTCTTACCATTTGAAAGGATCGTAATAGAAGCCTTGGACATATTTTTTAATATTAGCCATTTTTGATTATTTTTGCAATTAAATTGCGGAGAGCTTATGTTTATTTGAAAATCCTCGTGTAAACTTTGTGATAATAATAAGAAAGTAGAGGTTAGAGTTTTTATGAAATTCGACATCGATTATGGGTAAATCGATTCTCGAATATTGGAATGCATAAAAGGAAGGAAAATTTAAATTAACTTAATTTAAATTAAAAATACTTAAAACTTAAAATTACTTAACTTATTTATTTTTTGTACCGTATAGTGTAATAAGAATTCAAAAAATAATTCTAAAACGGATGTTTATAAATGTAAATTTATTATTTTCATATGTTTTATACTTGAAGGACTAAATAACATCTATTATATTTTTAATAACATTATGAAAAAAACTTAACGTTTGATAATAAAAATTGATTTAATGTTTTAGAAATGTAAAATTAATAAAATCTTCAAGAATTAAAAAATTACAGAATTGTAGTTAAAAATTTCAAACAATAAATGACGAAAAAAACAGACATGAAAATTCTTTTAAAATTATAAAAAAATCTAAATTTTTAAATCGGTAACTTTTTTAATTAGATAATTCATGTTAGTGGAATAACAGTTTGTGGAATCGATGATCTTCATCTTATCAATGAGTCACATAGAATGTAGGATCATCAAACGAAAAAAAAGAAAAGTCCTCTTTCATATTTATCAAGTTAGTCATCACGTCATCATGTGGCAGGATCTCATACCTATATCCTAATTTAAAAATCTGTTCTAATCTGTTCTAAAAAGTAATTATTCAAATCTTTTAAAAGCATATCCAATTTGAAGTTTAAACAATTTCAAAAAGCTCTTTAAAGCTCAGAACCCAAAAAATTAAAAGTCTCAAAAAAAGACAACGCCGTTGCGCTTCTGAGGTTATGTAAGCGCCCTCTAGGGCGTCTGCACTCTTGCACACACGCATTTATTGCATATGTGTACTTGCGCACCCGCACTCAGCGAGTAGCGAGCGAGCGAGCAAACAAAAAAAGAGGAGGAAAGGAAGGCTCGTCTCTGGTCGTCAGCGTTCGGGCGGTCGCCTCAGTCACCGTCCGCTTTCCAGTGTAACAGTGTGTGTCGTTGACACCAGCAGCAGAAGCAGCAACTCAGCTCAATTCTCTCCCTCTCGACAGTCGGTCGCTTTGTTGATCACCTCCTCGGGCCAGCCAAAACGGACAGCGTGAGTAGCAGAGGTGAAGGCACGCATGACGCACGCAGCCGTGAAATAATTCAGCGCGCGCCTGCCCCCCAAGTGCCAT
Organism: Ormyrus rosae; assembly: GCA_035047165.1. Taxonomy (NCBI): domain Eukaryota; kingdom Metazoa; phylum Arthropoda; class Insecta; order Hymenoptera; family Ormyridae; genus Ormyrus; species Ormyrus rosae. The sequence continues at coordinate 63,034 of JAWWML010035027.1, forward strand.
TGAATTGAAAACAATGGCCCAAGCTTGCTCGCGATCCTAATACGTATTTCTCCCTGCTTGCGCGCTGCGATAATCCAAGTTCTCTTTCTCTCTGCCCGTCTGCTTTTATTGCTCTGAGTCAGTGCCTTTTAGTTGGGCTGTTTGGAAGCTTTACATCTCACCTATGAACAGGTCAATATGTTTGATTAATTGTACTTGATAGCTTTTTTGTTTGTTACTGTCATTTAATTTTCTTGCCAGACTATAAAAGATTAATATTTTATTGTGTAATTATTATGGGACTTAACGATAGACTTCCTGTGTAGAAAGTAAAGATAAGTTTGTTTGATTAATAGTTGGCTAACAATTGAGAAAACTTCTTATTAGTAATTCTTTCTACTAGTGTTAATCAATTTAATCAATACCAAATTTAGTTGAATGTTTTGTTTCTTTCTAAACATAAAATGTTTGTCCTTGATAAATGAATTATTGTTTTGCAGTTCCAATGTACAATTTATGTATCCAATTTACCTTATCTTTATAACAAAATTTTTAGTAGCAAGAGAAAATACTTTAAATAAATTATTTAATATTAATTACTCATTTGGTATTTTTTAAAAAAAAGAATATTTCGAAAACTCATAGACTATAATATTTTGTTAAAAGGATTAATTCATAAGTTTTGCAGGGAAATCTTTATCTTGAAAAATTATTTTATTAGTAATTATTATGTGGCAATTAACTTTATTTGTATTTATAAGTAATTGTTTGAAGACCTTCATTGATTAAATTGATTTTATCAATTTTATTATTTTTTTCTTAATTTACCTTCATGGCATGCATTGTCATAATAATTATTAGTTTTTAAGACAGCGATAACATTTTTTTATGGTCAAGTGAAGTTCAAGTGATTTATGGTTTTCATTTACAAGCTTTTGTGTTTGGAAAGCTCTTTTTGGAGCAAACCTTGTCTTTCACTTAGAGGCATATTGAGTCGGAGCAAGTGTGTCAACAGGCACTTTTTCTTTGTTCTCATTGTATTTCAAGGATCTTCGTATACATGGCATATTTTTGAACAATAAAATATCACATTTTTATCAAGATTTTTGATCTCTTTAAGTACAAGACCTTTCATTCAATATTTAAAAGCCAATTAATCATTAAATGAGTCAGTTAACTTAATTGCCCATAAAACAAACATTATTAGATAATTTTACATCCTTGTCATAAAGTGAAAGAAATTCTTAAGGCAGTTATTTTTAAATACATTGTTTTTACAAAGTTATTTATAAATTCTTGGCAAATTGTAAACAGCAAACATCACTGAATATAATCAATATTTTTATGTCTGCTTTATTCCAGATATTTTATAAATACATCAAAAATGGAAGCTGGAGGAGTTTTGACAGCAGAGCGCAGTCCTGCTCGTGCAAATTTGCATGTAGCATTTACAGAGAAAGGTGAGGTAAAGGAGCGTAGAGAAAAGTTTCTGACAGCCAAATATGGATCACACCAGATGTCTTTAATACGCAAGAGACTAGCAGTGGAGATGTGGCTTTTTGAAGAGCTCCAAAAATTGTATGAGTCTGTGGTAAGTTTCCTAAACTTGAAGCCAACTAATTTTATATTTAGAACTTGATTGTGAAAACTCATAAAATTGCAATCTTTAATTCTAGAATGAAAGCGGAAACAGCAGAGAGGTTGAAGTAGATATTGATGAGCTTCTTGATATGGATAGTGATGATCACAGAAGAAGTTATTTGCAAGTGAGTAAATTCGAAGATTAAATATTAAATTTATATTTTTCATGTATTAAAATATTAGAGTAGTAATTTTTATTTAAATTTATTTGAAAATTAAGTTAATATTACTAAATTATGTTATATTTGCAGGGATTACTAGTTGATGCCAAGAAGCCTCCTCATGATGTCAAAGTAAGCTTTAGGAAATTTCTAACATCTTTATTTATTTTTGGCGCTATGCATTAAAATTAATAAATGCCTTTCCAATTTTCAGAAATTTATCAACGACTTATTAGAGAAGGCCAAAACTCTTTGAAGCGTCAATCTCAATTTTTGTGACACCTATATTGCAACAATTTTCAAGTTGACGATTTCGCTGACCTCTGGAATGCGTATGGCACACATGCACTTTTCAGTGAGTTGGGCATTACAAGAACTGATACAATTCAAATATTAGTGAAAAAGAATTCGACTAGAGCAAACAAAAAGGTAGTCCATGAAGAGTTCTTGCTGAATAAGTATTACAAATAATCGACATTTTATTGCAAAGTGCGATAATATTTCGTGTTTTTTTAAAAACAAAAATTAGAAAAATGAAAATTACCCGCATTATTCGTAAGAAAGGCAAATGAAGCACTAAACGTAGAAGTTATTTTCGGGCGACCAAGTTGCTAGTATGGAAACTGCCTAATTTTTAATTATGATCACTAGTTAGATTAAAGTCCTTTTGTCAACAAAAACGTCATTCAGGGAAAAAGTTATATAATTATGAAAAACAGGAGATTACTTGTTTAATTTTCAAAAATCAAAAGCTTTGAGAAAAGTCGCTAAAAAGGTGCTTGATGTAATTTCCAGTAATTAAGTGTAATTATATGAATCCTTTTTCCTAGAGTGTTATACCAACTATGTAGTTTACAAAAAAGTGGCTATGGTACAAAGTATAGTTTACCAAGCAGTTTTAACGACCTTTTTTTGTAACGAGACGCGTGAATTTATTCTTTCATTGTACTTGCACTACTCGATAAACTAATCAAGGCACTTGTATTTTATCATGCCAGCATCGTGTAAAGTGCCAAATAGGGTATAAAAGGAACACGCCAAATGACATAACATTGCACAGCATCGCTTATTCGCAGTATGCCAACTTTGTTTTTTTAGAAAGCGAATATTTTTTTGGTCTCGAAGCAACGGAATTTGTACGACAGCTTCCGCTGGATGATCTCGAAGGTTGAAACAAACAACAAAATACTCCAGTACTTAATATAATTGCATTTAATCTCTCATTTTGAAGGCTGAAACGACGTCCTCAAAACAATGATCACCCTTTGTCCGTCCAATAAATAAGACCTGGATAGTATATTTTTTGAAGGGTGGCTTTTAATCACCGGTTCAATTCATCAGATGAACACATTTTTATAGAAAAAATAAAAAGGAACCTAAAAGATTCGCACGAAAATTTTCATCTATTATTAGGCAATCAAGTTTTCATTCGGGCCTTTGCAGATCAATTTGAGCACAGAAGCCGTCGAAGCATCTTTCACTTTGTTCGTGATTTACATATCTTAATTGTCCAGTCGCTTATCTCATTCCACGAAATGAGTGTCGGACAAGGGAAAAGAACGTTCATTATCAAAATGGGGCGATGTATGAAGAGGAGAGGAAAAAAGGTGTCGCTTATCATCACTTACATTCTCTTCTTTATCCAACAAATATTTGTGTAAATTTTTTATTTGTTGCGAGAAATGTAAATGTATTGGTTGTTTTTAAAATTCTACTTATGTTCAATTATGAGAGCTTATGTAAGGTTAAGTTTAAATTTTAAGAAAGTACGTACAATCAGAGATAAATTTGCGTTTAGAGAGGAAAAAGACACATTTTTATACTTAGTACTTTGACAAAGAAATTTCTAAAGTACGTTGCGTTTAATTTTAAGTTTGGAGCGATTGTAGGTACTTCCTTATACATCATTTCTTAGAATGCGACATGTTCGATAAGTGAAAGTGAAATTGTAATCACGAGGCATTGTAGCAGATAAGCAATTCAGGGATCATCTATTTATGTTAAAAATTCTTTTCATGATTAAAAGATTTAGCGCTCGATTATTTAAGGATTAACAAGTTATTCGTTTCTGCAATTTGCAAACACAATTTACATCTATTTAAGCTGACAAAGGCATGCGAATCATTATTATGTTTTCAGAAATTTAAATGTTATTTCGTTCGATTGGCAATATTAATATGTATACTAAAGGTGTGCAAAAACTGATTTAATGGACCAAATCAGGGTTCCATAGTAGTAAAAATTCGAATGCTTCCTTTTTTGTACGAGTAGATTTTTACGTATTTGTTTGAACTGCAATAGTAATTGGATTTAATTTATTTTATAAACGACGGGCATTAAAAATAGAGATTTTTACGGCAGGATCGAGACGAAACTGAACTATTTATCTCACGCTCCTTTTTTTAATTAGAAAATTAATTAACCTGCAGTAATAAGTAAATAGTTGTAGTTGTTACATTTAAGTATGATAAATGGTCGCGAAAAGGAGAATTTTTTAGACTTTGCAACACATATCTCTTTATCTGCGTATACGATTATAAATGCGATATATTGCTTGCGATAAAATAGGATTGCTTAATTTTTTATACTTAAGCTTAAGCAGACGGAGTCGTCTTTAAACTTGACCAAAAATTGAACACTGAGAAAATTTTTGGCGGCTTCAAAAACGTTCTTTTTTCTCAGTCTTTCGAATAGATGTTTCTCGAGCTTTGGATTCTCTTTCTCGGCGACCAGGACTATAATTCATGAGCTCAATACTTTTAAATCAATGCAATGTAATCACGTGCTACATTCTTGATCTCTATAGTTTTATACTTTTGTTCTTCGTCTAATACCTTTTTGTAATTCATTGAATAATTTGCATAAATAGGTAATGATTCGAGTTCCTTGCCCATCATCTTTCGTTACTTGCTTTTAGATATTTATTGTTAAATGTATATTTATTTATGGATATGTTAGTAGCTAAATTTCGAATCGATACATTGAAAAAAGTGTTTATTTATCATAAAATAAGAATTTTTTTTGCAATTCAAAAAATAATTTGTTAATTTACAAATGTGATTCAAATATTTATAATACTAAAATGTTAATAATTTATGTTTATTTAATTTTGTTATCAAACTTTTTATTATTTTTTTTTGTTATATTTAATTTATTTAATGAGCTAAATTTATTTAAAAATTATTTATTAATGTTAAATAAACATTTTTCTCCGTGTATTTATTTTTAATAGCAGAGAAATTTGTACATTTCATAAAATAGATTTAATTAAAAATTAAATTTATTTTAAGAAATTAAAAACTAGATTTCACGTAAAAATAAAAATTAATTTGATTATTTGCACTGGTGTCTGTAAAATTAAGATATTTAATTTATGGTTAAGAAAGAAAATGTCGTAAAACGTGCAATAAATATTTCATGTCTCGTCGTCGCACAAACATTTTATAACCACAAAGGGGAGATAATTATCTCTCATTAGGTCGGAAGACAAAAGTAACGGAAGGTGCGCGCTTGAATTCAAGCGGGGGAACTCGAGAAATCAAAAGGACGACGACAGGAGCATAAAAGTATGTATGTGCACCGAACCAAAGTACATTTTCCCTTGGACTCAACTCCGCGCCAGTGTATTATTTAAGGCTTTCCCTTGACGAACGTGCGGACGTGTATAATTTTTTGCTCACGAACACACACAAATACACGCACTTACGCATACAGAAACACTGCGTTCTCCAGAAGAAGGTGTATACCGTATAGTTTTATCTTCGTATACTTCATGCCTCGAGCGATATATGCATTTATACAGTTGTATGATAATAATCGACGAGTAGACGTACGTTCAACGAAGAAGGCAAGGAAAAAGGACACTGAAGCGCACCGGCTGCAACACTTCCGCATTTTCGCGCATACGGCCGCTCTTTTTAGCTCTCTCGCCGAACTCAATTTTACTGCTCGGAGCTAAACTTTTTATGCTTCTCCTCGACCAGGAGATGCAAGCGTATGATTGATCACTGTGGTTAAGCTCCGAGAGTCGTTATTTTGTCGATGAACATTTTTTATGTATTGAGATTTTTTTCAAAAATTATTGTAATTACTTGTACTAAAAAGTTCTGTGAAAGGTAATCTTTAATTTAAAAATGAAGTTTTTTATTTTATTCTGTGAAAGAAATTTTCTTTAGAGAAAAAATTAGGCTTCTGTAACATTTTTTTTTAGTACATCTTGTTTTGAAAGAAATTCTCTTTTATTAAAACAAATCCTTGATTTAAGAAAAGAAACACTTAGATTTTTGTATTCAAATTTAAGATTATTTTTCATAGTCCTATTAAAACGAAGTACTATAATTTGAAATTGATTTATCAAAAGTTTATATTTAGTTATCAATTAAAAACAATCGTTGTGAAGTAATGTAAAATAATGGTATTTAATTAGCGCACAAAGTTTAAATATGTACAAGCGTCTAGAGAATCGATTCAGCTGTGATAAGTTTGTTAACAAAACGAAGAAATTCTTGCCCCTCCTCTGTTTTCTTGCATTGTTGCAATGAAAAAGAGGGCCGAAGAAGCTGAAGTATTGCAACCAAAGATTAAAGGAAGAAGAAAGACAAAATTCCGAAAACAAAAAGAACACTCGAAATTTGATTTAAAAAATTTTAAAATCCAATTTATTCGTTCGTTCATGAAGGAACTTTAGGAAAAGGAAATGGAATTAAGCTTCCTGACTCTTCAATAACTCAAATCTGTCAAAGTGTATTTTCACATTTTTTTAAATTAGAATGAGCCTTTCGAACTTTCATTCTCCTTTCCTATGGAGTTCTTTCCTAAGTGAAACGGAATAACAAAACCAAGGTGAAGAACGGAATAAGCCGAATAACGTTAAGCGATCGCATGTATATCGATATATTTACTTTGATAGGTAAGACGTAGCTAATTGTGTGAACCATCGGTATTTTCTGATTTTTATACGTTGTGTCAATCGTCCGAGTAATGAGTAAGAGGGCTGTTCGATCAGTTCATGCAAAATAAAGAAAACTTCATTCTTTTGGAAAAGTGTCAACTTATTTTTTTCTTCACTACATCTCCTTTTGTTCCTTTGAATCTTTCAATGGCAAGACAAGTGGAATGTTTGAGGCGACTCATCCTATCCGAAGGATAGAGATAATTAAAAGTAATTTTCTAGGGAATAATTTCGATGTTATTAATAAACTAGAATAGATTGTCGTGGTTTTGTTTTTTTATAGTTCATTGTTTACGTAAGATTAAGACGCACAACGGATTGATCTGCCTTTTTTTTTAATTAGTAAATGCGAATAGTATTAAAAATAGTAACAATAAGAAGAGTTTTACCTTCTTCATTTAAATGCTTCCTACGATCAATCTCCGAGATATTACTCACTTTAATTTATTTATACTTGACTTTAAATGCATCACATTTTTTAATAATCTAACAGCGTTTATAAGATTCATCAAAATTATTTGTAACAATTTTATTGATTTTTTAAATATTCGTCAAAGTAATTACGTTAAGTTTTTATTTTAAAACTAAGTTTTCTGAAATTTGTATAGGATTCATCGAAAAGTCTTCAGACACTGTGTCAAAAAAATCGAACGATAGAAGATGACATATTTATTAAGAAAAAACAATGTCTTATGGATAAAATAAAAATTTGAATTATAAAATTTAAAATATTTTGTGTTTTTATTTATTACAAGATACACCAATTATTTAAAAGTACATATATAGCTTTATAAAAATTTGAGGTTTCAAATTTTTAATGATCGAAAACTTGATTTTTATTAAAAAATATTTTTTGAATATAAAATATGCGTCATAAACTTTCACTTTAAATTCGTTTATTTTTAATATACTAAAATTCAAGGTAAAATAAAAGATTAAAAATAACTTTTCATGACTGCAAGGGGTTCCAAAAAGCAAGCTGCTTATATCCAATCTTTTTAGTCCCATTCTCTCCTTGTTTTTATTTAAAAAAAAAACTAAACCCTGGGCTTTCCAGAATTATCTCTTAAACGGAATTAGAGAGACTGCATAAATTAGCAATTTAGTATTTTTCCTCACAGTCGGCTTCTTTAGTGCATTTTTTGAATACCTTCGCGCCTGCTAGAAAGTCAACCAGAGCGGCGCTACTTTCGCGCGTTCGCCAAGGACGTAAATATAAAAACGCTTGGAAACGTCAAACTTTTAGGTTAGGGACCATGTTTTGCTCCTGAAACCAACGACAATAAGCGATGTTGAAAATCGCACTGCCCCGAGGGTGTTTTAGAAAACAATGAAATGAGAAATTTCAAAGGAAGATGAAATCGCTGTATAGATTGCTGCTGTTGGGTTTGGGCTTTGTGGGTATATTTGTGCTGCTGAATTATCAAAGCAGCGAAGGGACCAAGTCTACAGTGAGTCCTTCCCACAGCAGTCATGTTAAAGAGTTACTTGTTGAACCCTCAAAAAAGTTTCCAGGAAAAGTGGAAGGAGAAGTGGTTATTTGTGTTGTAGCCTGTGGAAATGATAGGCTGGATGAGTCATTGACAATGCTCAAGTCTGCTTTGGTCTTTACCGAGAGGCCTCTACGCTTTATTGTGATATCTGACTATGGACTTATACCTGCTTTTCATGAGAAACTAACAGAGTGGAAGCAGATTGTTAACAAAACATTTGATTTTATTGTTAGGCCTGTCACCTTTCCTGATATAAGCGATGTTACCATGTGGCGGAAGTTATTCAAACCATGTGCTGCTCAACGATTGTTCCTCCCTGTAAGTACATTTATGTAAACTTTAGAACATAAACTTATTACTATAATTACAATATATTATTAAAAAAATTCAAGTTCACAAAGTAACTATTGCTTTTTTAATTTTTTAGACTGTGTTAAATGATACAGATGCAATTTTATATGTTGATACTGATACTTTATTCCTGACACCACCAGAGGTAATTTGGGATGAATTTAAGAAAATGGATGATGTACAACTTGCAGCTTTGAGTCCCGAGCATGAAGATCCAAATACTGGTTGGTACAATCGTTTTGCCAAGCATCCATACTATGGGAAACTTGGAGTGAATTCAGGTGTGATGTTAATGAATCTCACAAGGATGAGGGAGTTTAAATGGACACAATATGTCATTCCTATTCATAAGGAGTACCGTTTAAAAATCACCTGGGGAGATCAAGATATCATCAACATCATCTTCCACTATCATCCAGAGAAGTTATACGTCTACTCTTGTAGATACAATTATAGACCTGATCACTGTATGTACATGTCAGTCTGCGCAGAAGCAGAGAAACAAGGTGCTTTAGTTCTTCATGGCTCAAGAGGAACTTTTCATTCTCAGAAGCAGCCTCCATTTAACGCAATCTATTCTGCTATGCAGGAATATCAATTGAATACTGATCCTTATGAAAACTTACTTATACCAATGAGGAATTACCTGACTATTAATGACCATTCAAACTGTGGAAAAGTGTGGAAGGTTTTTATTATTCAACCAGAATTGCATTTAGGCAAAAATGAAATAGATAGCAAATAGATAATTTAGAAAAACTTTTATTTGTTTTACTGAACTCTACATAAAATGAATTATTAAATTGACAAATTTGCAATTATGCTTGCTAGTAAGAAAATAGTATAATATATTTTCAATCTACATACTCTTTACAAAGTATTATAATGTAAATAATATATTTAAAGTTTTAAAGATTGCAAATTTGTTATTAAAAATGTGATCTGACAAATGTAAGTATCAGTAAAACAGATTCTTAAAAAATTTCTGAATCTTTCAAACATGGTGTATAATAATTCTTAACATTTCGTAACTAGTTAACTGGCACGGCTTTTTTTAATTTTGATGACGAAACTGACTGCAAGGAATTTTTTTTATGGTAAACAGCAGCGTACTAAATTTTAACGAAACCTTTCAGACATCGTCAAATTTATTTAAAAATGTACGCATGTGATCCACTGCCAGTTAACTAGTTAAAAGTGCCATTAATAAAGAAGTTTTATGCATCTTATAGGGAGTAAAAGATGAGATATATCCGATAAAAATAAATAATATATAAGACCCAGTGGTTCAATCTCACGTGCTATAAAAAGTTAAAGTTATTTTTGTTTTACCATCTTGCTGAGAGTTGTTGATTAGTTGTAATTGTTACAAATGACTAATTTATGCCTTACAACGACGAAAATGAAGTTTCTTGATTGATACAAAATAACATTTGCAATAAGAATTGCGGTAATGAGATTATACACATAGTTTGTTCGAAAAATTAGCTTTATTGAAAAATTTCTATATCCACCATGACAATTGTCTGGTAAAGTTATTACTATATTTATACAGCAAACTTTTTAATAATGTTTTTATACGAACGTAGTGAGTATTACTGTATTATTTTTGATCTTATAATTTATGGATTTATATACAACAAAATATATACAAAAACTTGTCAATTTTTACAATAAAATATTCTATAATCGAATTTTTTTTTGTATTTATACCTCCTTTTTATCATTACATTTTTAGTATAAGAACTAAAGAAAAATCTTTATTATTTAAAATTTTTGAACACATTAAAAAATGCCTAACTATTGTAGAGAAAAAAATGTAAGTAAAATATGTTTAAAGACTAACTTTACCAAATGGTTCTACATTCTTTTTTAATAATAAATGTTTAAATTTTTGAGTACTATTATTTCACTTAAAGTTTATTAGTTGTTAGATGCGGAGTAAATCTGTAATATGAAACTCTGCAGTCTGCAGTACAGGCTAATATAAATTATTGAAACTGGTATCATAACATTCGATACATTTTAATTCTTGATTCGGATTAAATTACCGATAAATTAAACATTTTCATTTTCTATACAACTTTTGTATGTCAGGCTATTTCTAAATTTTTTAACTCGCTTCAATTATTACATTTTCCAAAAATTCTGTGAAAAACTGTTACCACTCTTGATACTTCAAATTCTAAATTAAGAAAAGAAAAATAAGATTCTTCTAAAATTTAAGCGATCCTAAATCCTTTTATCGAAAGCACATTTTTAACGCAATAAAAAGATAATAAATAAATAAATAAACATAAACAGTCGTCTCGACAAGCGACGGGCTCATTTTCCAATCGGGGCCAGCAAAGGCGCTCGCCGCTCATCGTACAGCACTGCTCTGGGGCCACGAGTGCAGCCAGCCGCGCTCAGAGCTTCAAGTCGAGTCTGCCGCCGAACCTTCGCGCGGCATGTAGTGTCCGATCGTCTCCAGCCGCTCCGCGATTCCGAGACGCCGATCATGCCTCTCTATTAGTGTCTAATTTATGTGCCGTTGTTTGTTGCCTCCGTTAAAAGAGTGAAAGAAAGCGGAGCCTGTTTGTGATTTTCAATTTTTTACTGCGGCTTGTTGGGGCTTTTTGAGTTAATCGGTAAGGAATTTAACGAAATGAGGTTTCGAGGGTTGAGGAGGAGTTGAGTTGTTTAGGAAGAAACTTTTTTTAAAATTATTGTTTTAAGATATATTTAAAAGCAATAATACATTTTTTAAATAGATTTTTAATGTTTAAGGTAACGATTTTGCATGTGAAAAACTTAAAGTATTAGTGATAAATTTGTTTTATTTCACACGGTTTAAGGTGAGTTTAAAGAATCGAAGAATTTTTATACGTAACTCCAATAATCATTAAATATACGTTAAATTGTTCCGAATTTTCTATAAATATATTTGATTGACTAATCGAAAAATTTGAGAAACTATTTTTAAACACTAATATATGAAGAAATACATTTTATAAATACCTAAAGCTTAACTGAATTTAAAACAAACGAAAAAAATTCAATTTTCATTCAATTTTTCGTTAATTTTATAAATGCATCACTCAACAAAATTCGAAGAAAATTTGTAGTAAGTTGATTAATGTCTTTCCTTTTTAAGAATGGAGTATTTCTCGCTCGACTGAAAAAAAATTCTTTTCACTACACGTTTCTGTAAATTTTATGGTAGATGTAATCATCAATTTCAATTTCATGGTCATGTCATCAAAAGCCCAGGATTTACTTTTATTGAGTTTATGAGGCTTTTTGTTAACAGGTCGTTAAAGCTCTAATGAATTTGAAGGTTCTTAATTGCGGTAATTTATTGCTGCATTAACGTTTTTAGCCAACAAATGCGATGTAACAGTATTTTGTTCTCAGAAGAAATTTACCAAATTGCCGTACCAAATTATATATATGTATTATTATATATCTATATGCTGTAAAATCAAAACATTCAAAATTGGCCTTTTTTGTTACTCAAAGCTGACGTTTTTGATAATTAAATTAATTATAATATTTATCAAAATTACTACCAACATAATGTTTTATGATCTTACAATTTAATAGAAGAATGGTACAGTGAAATTTTCAAGGTATTTGAAGAAACAAAACTAAAAATATCAATAACATTGTAGTTAAATACAAGTATTTCGGAAATTCTTCGTATTCCACGACTTTAAAACTATAATTAAAATAATAGCAGCTAATTCGCATTCTTTTTCTTCTTTCAAAAATAAAATTTGCCCCGAAAAAAAAACCTTACGTACAATCGCTAAAATCCTTTTCAACAGAAGCAAACGCTCTTATTAGTACCTTCAGAGCATAAATCACTTACGTTTTCTCTACTTTTTCACAATCGAAACAAGAATCAGATAAACTATCTCGCCCGTTTCTTGCATTGACAATTTTCACTTTTATCAGTGAAAATAAACCATCGACGGCGCTCGCATATAATTCGTTAAGCAGTCGAGCAGGAAGATTTTTTCCCGCGACTTCCTATTTTGCGCTCGTTATCGGGTCCGCTTTGTGTCCACTCCTTATCAATGGACGGAAAGCCGCTAATAGAGAGTAAAGAGCTTCGGTGAAACTTAGCTTTCTCACGCGTGATTTTTTTCACTGTACTCCGTTGAAGGAAGGTTTTGTTCTGACGTATAAAGACTTTGGTCAAATGAAAGATTTCCTTGTTTTGGCTTATGGGGTACAACTTAAATCGATTTTAAAATTACAGTTTTAATTCGAAAAATGTAAATATTATAAATGTAAAAATAAACGTAAGACGTTTACTATATAGTACTTTCAAATAATTTTTATTGAATTTAGACATTAATTTCTTATACTGAAGGCGGTTTAGGTCAATTAAAGATGCACGGGAACGATAACTCAAATAAATTATACGATTATAGACATTACGTAAATAATTTTATCTTTTCTGCGTTTAGGAGAAAATTATCACTATCACTTTCTGCCTGTAACAATGTAGATATAACAAATTCAAGGACAATTTTATGAAAATACCCCGTAATCGGCAATTCTGGATGAAACAATTCTCTCTTTGTCATTTTGTCCATTAAAATTATAACTCAGTTAAAGAAAATGTTTCTTCTAAGATAGAATAAGTGCGTAAAAGAACTATATAACAATCATAAACTCAAACCCTGAAGATTCCTCGGACACTTTATACTTGGTACAATCGCAATTGTTAGCGCAGGTTTTTGTCTTTGGTTGCACACCATGACTTGGCGCAACTGCGACTCGCAGATGAGGAGTACATAGGTATTGAATGGAGATTGGTAATTATGCAAAAAAAATATTACATAATTTTTTTTTTTTTCAAGTCGAGGCGCGAGGCATTTAAATGAGTCACTAACGTGTGTGCGTTCGCCGCTGAGAAAGCATTTACTGCAGAGGTCTCATGTTTCTACTATGATTGCACAAATTCCGTGTGCTTTTCAAGACGATTTGTTAAGCGATATTTCCATGGCGCCAGGATAAATTTTTGGAGGAGGAGGACTCGAGACTGAAATTTGCAGTTTGAAAAAGGTGCATTTTGTTCTGTTTGATCGTGGAAAAAGAGTCTGCAGTGCCATCGTTATTACGTTTTGAAGTTAAATATATAATAATACGCGCTTTCTCGTATTTAACTTTCTAAATTTTCTTCAAACTGTTAACTGGCCAAATTGTTGTTGCATTTTACGAGATTATAATTTAATTTTACATGAATTTATAATAATGATGATGGGCGTAAAATTTTTATATTTCTGTTTTACTTTTATTTTCATTCTAAAATAGTTTTAGACGTAGAAAAATATTCTTAAACTAATTAGTAAAAGTTAATAAAGTATTTAGATGCATTATTTTTATTACATGGAAGTACCAGCATTTACTACTGTTATATCGAAACATTAAAGAGCTGTGTATAAAACTTCTTATGCACAACACGATTACTAATTAACTATGATAGATAATGATTATTTCGTACGAAAAATATCGTATGTACCATTAAAATCTAATGTAATTTATTTGATTTCATTGAAAAATATCCTAATTACTAGAATATCCATTTATTCGTTTAAAAGATACTTTGGATATGCGGATAAAATTTTTGAAAAATTCCCAACGCGTACTAATTTCTCTTTCATAAAATTTAAGAGCTTGTAAGCTACGGCATTCATAAACAATTTTTCGAAACTTAAAATTATCTTTATTGCTTATAAGTAGATGAGTATACAACGAAGTGTTTATTGATTAAGTGGGAAACGGGAGACTAAGGAATTCGAAGCTGGCACTAACTTTCTCTTATTCCTCCCATATGATGACCATGGAATCGACCTATTCACACGAGATCTGTATACAAACATAAAGACGTCGTTTTCGATTCGTAATTATCGTTTCCTTTTTCGGTTCGTTTGCTGAAAAATAAAAATTTAGGATATTCAGATTTGTTCTGCGAAGCGGCTTGGAATGTATCGCAGAAAAATCGTGAGAATATTTATGTAAACAGAGTATTGACAGTTAGTTCTGTAAGCTCGAAATATTCAGTTATGAAACGGTTACTTTGTTATGCTCAAATTCTAGCGGTATTTCTTTATTATTCTGAATTTTCTGCATTGAATTTTAGTACGGTTTTTTACATTTCCGTAATAGTTTATCGTCATTTATGTCATAAATCGTCCTAAAGTAGACTTACATTTATTCCTTCATTTAAAATACTATGCTACAACGATTGCAATTAGAAATAGCCTACTTGAACATTTGTTCTTTCTTTATGATTTAGAAAAAAAGTCGATTATCATTTAATGTTCAATGAAACTGTTACCGTGATTTTGCAAGTCGTTTGTAAGCAGGCTTTCACATTAATATAGATAAAGATTTTAAGGCAGATTTAATGCATGTTTCTCGTTTATTTCATCTCTCTAATAAAAGTAAAAGTTCTGAATAATTATATTACAACTCTAATAAATTGATATTCTTTATTTTCTATTTCAACCAGAAACATAACAATTTCTAGTTGTTTATCAATTTCTCTTTAGCGCGTTCGTTGACTCTGAATTTTGTTATTTAATAAGCATTGAAAAATAGTACTTATTTAAATTTTATTTATTTATAAATAAATTCTATATTAAATAATAATACGTTAATTTACCATTAAAGAAGTACGAATAATTCTTTCAGCACGAATAAATTCCAAATATATAAACTTCTTTACTTCCAAACACTTAGCACCTGAAAAGCACGCACAGCAAAAGGAACGAATTCCTCCCATCTCTCAACACCTCCACTCAAAAAGCGTCTCTCGAAAAAAAAAAAAAAAAAAAACGGTTGCACTTTCCTCTCCTCTCTAATAGCCCAAAACGCATTCCAGGCAGTCGGCGGCAATAAGGAAATGCCGTTCTTCAAGGCGCTGAGAATCCCGACGTCGTCGGAGCGGCTGCAAAAGCGGCAGCAGCAGCAGCAGCAGCAGCAGCAACAGCAACAGCAGCAGCATCAGGAGAGCCACAACGGAGCTCCTCCAACCGAGACGTGGACAATGCAGCCGAGCATCGAGCGGCAGCAGCAGCAGAAGCCCCAGCTGGCATTTTACTGCCAATTGGCGCATGGCAGCGCGACCGGTTTGATCTCCGGCTTCGGGAACGTTCGCGAGCTGTACTACAAGATCGCCGATTGCTTCGAGATCAGACCCGAGGACGTTCGTATTTTTTTCGATCGTTATTATTTTTCTCTTTTCGCCGGTTTCGAACGGAGGATATTTTAGAAGGTTCTTTTTTGGGATCGGTATTGGGATCGATTGGGCTTGGTTTGGAATTTGTTGGAAGGATGAATTATTCATGAGTGTTATTGTTAGGAGGAAGGAAGCAGGAATACTATGATAATGGCCGGGGTAAAAAGTAGTTTTCATGGTTTTGCTGTTGCAGCTGTTTGGATAGCACTTGGATAGGAAGTGGGAGGCGAAAAAATTAGAAAATTATCAAGGAATAGATAATGAGGAAGTCTTTTTTTTAGTTTTATTGGCGCAAGCTGTTTGAATAGCGGTTCCATCTGACAAAGGAAGTTATGGTTGATATATTATGACGTAATTACAATTAATTATTTAAAAAAAGACTGAACAAAGGGACCAAAATTAATTTTGTAAATTAAATTAGTACTCTTTGCATTCAGTTCCTTTTTTTGTAAGAATTTTTTTAAGCATTATAAAACTGCTCCAGCAGTCTTTTATTTTGGACGGTAACGACTAAAATTCGACCAGATAAAGAATTAAAAATCTCTCTTGAAAGCACGTGCATAATAGTTTCGGCCAATAAAATTCATCCGACTGAAAAAAGCGTTACACCATTCCATCAATGAATCCAATTTAAATGCATATTTCGTACTACATATCCTCTCTCCGCCTCTCTCTCTCTCTCTCTCTCTCTCTCTCTCTCTTCCTCTTTCGAAAAAAAAACCGCGCATTCGAAAGGTCAAAAACACATTTCTATGTCAGCGCGGCTCGCGAAAAAAGCCGATCGCGTGTATACACATTCCAAGTAGAGATATACGCGCGCCGGAAAACAGAAATGCGCTTTCTCCGTCATTGTCAAACGTACACCGGGACTCATCGATTTCGAGGCCCACATTTTTCGAATCGCTCGCTGATTGTTCGAAAGCTTGCAGGCAGGCGCTTATCGGCGCTTATCGACGCGAGTCTTCAGATGCGCCGCTTTGTGGCTCAAGGATTTGGGTTAATGGACGGGTTTAGAGCTTTTTTTAGAGTTTCTAGGGTGAAAACGTAAAAAGTTATGCGCTCTTTTTAGAGGCTCTGCCGATCGTTATTAACGAGCGTTCTTTCTTGGGACTAACGTGTCGGTGGGTACGGTATTGTAATTAGGATAGACAATTACGAAATTAAGCTGTCGCGGTTCTAAATGATTTAAAATCTATAATTAATGATGTCTTTGACCGGCGTTTTATAAATTATAACAATCAAAATTACTTATGTGTAATAATAATAATGTAATTGCGAAAACTTATTTTTCAGCGGTCCGGCATTCGGATATAATATTTTTTTAAATCTCTGGAAGAATATCCAAGTATTCGATAAAAATTTTGATATATGCATTAAATAGATTCGTTGAATTATACCAATTCCATTAAGTAATTATAATCAGTACATTAAAATGTATGATTCTTGCCCTCGGTGAGCTGAAAATTCGTATATTTATATTTAGACCTTTCATTTTAAAATAATTTTACTTTCCAGTCAGTATTCTTATTTACGCATAAACCATATTTTTACCCAACAATTCTAACATTTCAAATAACAAATCGTAAAAAGAAACTATATAGAAATGCAACTCACTCCTGGCGCTTAGCGCTCAGAAAAATACAAAGGAATGACATTTATTTTCATTTAATTGTAGCCTATAGGCACCGGCAACAGGTATGAAAATTTCTCTCCAAAGCCAGTGTGTGGTGCAAGTTTTCTCCGCGTCGAGTCGCGATGCGCCAGTGAAACTTAATTTATTGCTAAAATGTACTTTCGAGCTCCGCGACGGTACGAGTTTTTCCGCGATCGAAAGGTCGAAAAAAAAAAAAAAGTTCGCGCGCATTCATTTTTTCCCGAATGCAAACGTTTCACTTTCGAACGGGAAGTGTCACTCAAATTGTTTTATCCTGACCCGCTGGATTAGCATCTTTCGACTCTTAAGATCTGTTTGCTCGCGGATTTTTAAAAGCTATTTTTAGTTTTAGTCGGGGCGCGAAAGAATGCAGCTGAGATAATGCGAGGTATAAGGAAGTGTTTTTTCGTTTTTGCGATGCGCTTTTAAAAAAAAAGCGGTTGTAGGATTTCGAAAAAAACAAGGCAGTAAAAATGTAAATGTGTCAGGTATAGTGGATTCTAACTTGAAGAGTGGAAACCGGTCTGGATTATTTTTCCGAGGAGTGAAACTGATGTCATTTGAAAGCTTGACATTGACATTAGATTTAATTCCTTCGTGTTTTTAGTAAATCGCCTACTTTATCCTGTCTTTTTTTTTAAGGAAATTAAAAAAAACTAAAAAAACCAGCTACCAAAAAGATACAGTTTCATGCTCAAAGTAACCGCAGCAAAATACAAGTCGATACATAATTCTTTAATTACATTTTTTACTACGCGATCGTAGTCTAAAAAAACTAAATTTTCATCTAACCCAACGAATCGTAAAAAGTCAAACGAACCTGAAAAAAAAAAAACAGAAAACGTAGCGCGCGCGAATACACATACGCACAGCCGGAGAACAATTATCAGCGCGATCGCACAGTCATAGTATATATATCGGCACACACCTCGAACGCGCGCCTTTTCCGAGCGGGGAGAAAACAATGCCCGGCGATTACGCGCAATCAGGGCACTTTTCAGCTCTCCGCTCGGCTTGCGTTAGAATTCGCCGGATGTAGGAAACGCCGCGCGTTCGATATCCCGCTTTGAAAAGGGAAGAAGAAAAAAGAGCGCTGCCCGTCGGCGAGTGTATCCTTCGTTCGTTGTTCGCTCGAGCGCTGCGTCGAGAGAGGCTCGAGGCGAGCCTTTGAGAGAGAGAGAGAGAGAGAGAGAGAGAGAGAGGAATTTGACGGGTGATGTAATTCCTCCGCGGAGTGCTTGGCTCTTTAATGAACCAAAGAAAAGGTGAATGCGTTTACGTCGCCGTGTTTACGTTGGGATATGTTCTTTTTTAGATGGAATTCTCTAGGGAAATTGTGCGCGCCGCGTGCTTTTGTAGAAATTTTTATGTGCAATAATTTTGATTGCATATTTTTTTTTGTTGGGAATTCTCGAACCGAGGAAAGTTTAGCTTGATAAAAATAAATATCTGTTTCAAAACTCGATGGAAGAGGGTATTAATCTTTTATAATGAAGATTAGAACGTTTCCTTTAAAGGATCGAATCGAGAAAAATATTCTGAAATGTATAATTGATGAAATGGTTTGATCAACGGCGTTATTTTTACTGCTTATTATGGTCCTTCTTAAATTACATGTAAATACAATTCAATAAAATATATGATTAAACATTTCAATTATACAAGTATTTGTAAACAAAGATTTTAAATACGCTGTATTCTCTTCCAAGCCAACCCACGTTCGCCCATTCATTTTTTTTTTCAAGAATCTTACGCAAAACCCTACTTCCTTTCAAACCAAATAAAAAAAAAACAGGCACTTCTTCCATTACAGATCCTCTTCTGCACGCTAAACACACACAAGATCGAGATGTCCGAGCTGGTGGGCGGTCAGATAGGCCTGGACGATTTCATCTACGCGCACAAGAAAGGTTCGTTGCGCCTCGCATATTTCGCAATAATTGCTTCCCCCTGTCCCGAGCTCGCTTTTAAGCTCATGGAAATTGATTACGGGATTAATTGCGCCGGTCTCTCGAGCGGTCCCGAACGCGTGAGTCGAGCTTGAGAGATGCATTGTTTTTGGCGCGATTCCTGGAAGTCGACGCGCCGTAAACGGCAATTGAGCCGAGGAGCAGATGTTACCGGAATTTTGTTCTGCTGGGGTTCGAAGAAAGTCGAGTGGGATTTGTAGGATTTTGAAATGTTGGGAAAAACGCGTGTTTATTTTCAATTTAAATACTTAGATAATAAACAACGTCACCTCGTGAATATAGCAAAAATCAGATGAAAATTTATGAAGAAATTCACTAAAAATATAATACTGAATTTATTTCATTTTATTAATTTCGGAATCAAAAAGAAAACTTTTAGCTTGACAAATTTAAAAAAAATCAAATTTGAAAACACGTTTAAGAATAACGAATAAAATCTTGAAATAAATCTTGACAACGCGCCTGAAAATTAACTCAATTGTACAAAAAATATCAACTTCCTCAACCCCTCCAGGCCGACCAAAGGAGATCGAGCTGATAAAAACGGAGGACGCCCTGGGCCTCACGCTGACAGACAACGGCGCTGGCTACGTCTTCATCAAGCGCATTAAGGAGGGCTCGATAATGGACCGGCTGCGCGTCGTTCAGATCGGCGACCACATCGAGAAGCTCAACGGACAGAGCCTCGTCGGCAAGCGGCACTACGAGGTCGCCCGAATGCTCAAGGACGTGCCGAGAGGCTCGAGCTTGACGGTCAGGCTGGTGGAGCCGCTGACGAGGAGCACCGGCTTCGGCATCATCGGGCCCAGATGCGGACCCAGGAGTCGGGGAAAGTTTTACAGCAGCGGCAGGGAAACGCTGAGGTTCAAGGCCGACGGGCAGGCGAGGATTGAACAAGTGGTGAGTCGTAGAAATCGATTCGGGAGCTTTTGAACGTATAAATTGTAATGTTATTGTTTGCAGGACGACGATGACAAGTCGAGGATTCAAATAGAGAAGATCAATAATGCACTTGAAATGTATATGGGAATAAGCGACAACGTTCTTGGTATGGAAAATTATAATTAAAATTAATTTACTGATTAGTTTTACTTTAATACTTATGGTTGGACTATTTTTGCAGCCAGAAGATTGTGGGAAATAGCTCAAAATAAGATAAACAGCATGGATCTTGCAAAGGCAATAGATAGTTCAATGCCAGATGCCTTTGATTTTCCAGAAAATTTGATTTTCGAAGTTTGGAGAATCGCCTTTGAAGTGAGGAAGTAATTAAAGATGACAGATTTATGATTTAGTCAATTTTGTACATATTTCTATGAATATTGGCCATATATTCTGCAATTTATTCTGTCTCTTAAGAATTTTACGTAAATAATTACATAATTTTTATAATAAGTATTTTCAAGTAGTCCAGATGCAATATGTACAGTAAAATAAGTAAAAATAAGAAGCATCCATTCCAAAATAAAATAGAATATAAGTTGTTATGATAGTATTATAGTTTTTATTATACTAAAATTATAAAAAATGTTATTAGAATAAGACGAATTTAATCTAAGAGAGCTACAAAAAGATGCAAAGTCAAAAAGCAAGATTTTGCCATGACAAATTTGTAAATTATGTATAATCAATATATTTTATTAAAATATACGTAATGAATAAAAATATTGAATAAATAGCTACAGGTTTTTAAATGTAAAATATATACTTTATCGGTTTTGTAAAAATTTTATACCTATAAATTTGAATTTAAATTTTTAAATTCAGCGCGGCGCGTGTTTTTGTTCCTCCTGCGTTCGATAGATGGTTCCAGGAGCGTCAAATAATTTCGTTGCTAAAAACGTGCTGCGCACTTCCCTAAAACATCGATTTTAACCCTGAAAAACATGATAAATTTCAATAAAACTTATACCCATCGATTTTTAAATAACTTTATTTTGAAGTCTTAAAAATATTCTAAGAAATCCTTTTCATTTTTATTCTACAAAATGACAGGTTAACTTTCTTAATTTCTTACGCACGCACACATTTGCAGCCAAAGCAGTTGTGCCAACTGTTAATTGTACTTTCAAAGCTGCAACTCAAAAATCGATATGCAAAAAATCTAAGATATCCACTCAGCCACAATATCTGAGGTCCCACAAATTATAAATTTGGAAGAATTGCAAATCAAATTTTATCAGAGTCAAACATTACTCAGTAAAATTCTCATGGATAAAGCCAATCCAGCCTGAAAACACCGCATAAAATGGCGTCCCATCCGGCAAAGCGATGGCGACTTCCCTTCTCGCACACACGCAAACCTCCGATCAGCATCAACGCATCAGCAGCTCGCAGCGCCCCCATGCAAGTGTGCTCGTGCGCTACACAAACACAGAGGCAGGCTGGTAGGCTCTGGTGCGGCGCATTTTTCCCTGTCTCGTGTGTGCGCGCAATAAGCCCAGGCATCAGCGGCGGTGCAGGAGGCGACGAAAAGCCCAGAGAGAAACTCGCAAGAACGCAGTTCCCCCGTTGACATCGCACATCGCTCCTTTTCTAAGGTCAGTCCACGTCTTAAATACCGTTGCGAGCGGCGAGTCGCCAGAAACACCGAGGGGGATCTCCGGCAAGGCGGAGTCCAGCGAGCGAGTGAGGTTAGAATCGTTTAGCGCTCGCTCGTTTCGTCGAGGAGAGGAAAATCGGCAGGGGCGGTGGCCGCGGCGACGGCGGGGGCGACGGAAGAGCGTCCGCGCGAAGAGCGCCGCCATGTTGCCGCCGCCGGCTTGCGTGCGGGGGGGAGGAAGCGACTCGTGACTCTTTTTCGCGTGCGGCCCCCGCCGGCTCTTCTTCCGGGAGAGCCACCAGCTCCTCAGGCTCTGTCGTCGACGTGAGTTCCACGGCCTTTTATGGGCCTAAGCTGCAGCCACCGAGGCGTAGAGGATCGTTGCACGATGGACATTGTTTTTGGGCGGGAATACCTTGGGGGTTGCGTGTTTGGCTGGCGGGCCTGCTGTTTGAGGGGAGGAGGTTGATGAATTTTGCAGATGGCTTGGTGAATTTAGCTGTAGGAAAGCTTTTGGAGGAGTGGGTAGGAAACGTTTATTTTTTAGCTTTATTACGTAGTAGTTACAGAGATAATGAAAAATACAAAATTTATTACACAAAATTGTATGAAGATGTTATCAGTGTTTAATAAACATGACAGATAAAGACTTAGATTTTGTTTTTTGACATTTTATTTGAATTATTGTATTCTTTTTGAATAAATTGAATTTTTTTATAATGCGTATGTTTTTTAAAAATATTTTTCAATGAAATTGAACATTTATTTTTAATATTTTATTTAAAACTTTGTAGATATTAAAAATATTTATAAAGTAAGTTAAAATTAATTTTTTATATATATGAAAATTTTTTTTTTATAATCAATTTATATTATCTAAAAACTTATTGAAGGTTAGATTTAAAAAAGTTTAATTCTTTATCGTGTAATTAAATATATAATAAATGAAATGTCTACATTGTTAATAAAGTAAAAAAATGAGTTATAAATTAAGTTGGTATTTTACGTTTTTAAACAAGTTAAGTTTAAAAAAGTTAAGAATATTAAAGTCCTGTACCAACGCAAGAAGTTTAATTAATATGTTAAGCACAAGCCGTTGACTTAAGTATAAACTAACTTTTAAACTTTCTTTCTAATAATCAGTTACGCAAACTCCAGAGAACTTTAATAATTTATTAACCCGCAGATCGATAAATTTTTCTTAAAAACAGCCTTGACTTTAAAAAACTATCAATCTTACATTTCAATAAGCCCCTCCTGCACATAGCTCGATCCTCTCCTTTTAAAAAAGTCACGAATGCAGCTTATTACGGCAATCCTGCCGAAATATTAAAAGCACGTTAGACAAACAAGCCGACCCTCCGTTTGAAAATCGATTTCTAAATCACGTTCCTTCCTTTTTCTTTCGTTCCTTCTCATCCGGCGCTGTCCCTCTCTCCCTCTCTCTCTTCCTCCTTGCAGCGCGTATTGATTTGCCTTACTCTGATTATAGTTGCGCGCCGCTGCGCGCTTGCAAGTGAATTCCGTAGTCATTTAAACTTACCTACGTGCGTAGAGTATCTCCTTCCCCCGTTTCCGCGTGCGTCGCCGCCGACGCCGCCGCCGCAGCCGTCGTCGCCGGAGCTATTAAGCGCAGACCTTCATTATCTCGTTTAAATACGAGCGTACGTGCGTGATGTATCGTTGCTCGTCCGAATTACAGATACGCGAAAATTGAAATAAAGGACCCATTAGGCTGCTTGGCAGGTGGGGAGGAGGGAGGTTACGTGTTTATGCGGAGTAAGTTATTGATTCAATGGGGATTCTGTAGGGGAGCTGGAGGTGGATGGAGAAATTCTAAAGTAATTTTTCGGATACTTGGAGCTGAATAAGAGAGTAAGGAATGGATATACAAGATAGAAAAAGCCTAGTTTATGTTTTTCAACTACATAAAATATGTACGGTCCCCAATAAAAATATGTAAATCTACAATTTTTTTTAACCTAATTTTATTAACAATTTATGTGGCAACTAGTCAAAATTTCCTTTAAATTCAGGTATATTTTTAGACGTTTGTTTGAATGCAGAAATTTTCTTCGAAATCGAATCATGTCAAGTCACAGTAAAGAGAATCGAGGCCAAATCTAGCGTTTTGCGAAACAATTATTAGTATTTTTTGTAATGCAAGCAGGCTATGGATAAAGTCATTGATCTTTGATAAAGTTAACCTAATTTTTGCCGAACTGCAAATCGAGATATAAAAAATTCTTACATCATTAGAATTTGTATGAGCCAATATTCTGCACTGATGATTGATAAAAAAAACTTTAAATGGATACTTTCGATCGTTTCCTCTATAAATAGAAGAAAGTAAAGTGTCGTTATAGTAAAGTTTGCAGCCCAAGGGAACGTTCTTATCGCTTTAGGCTCCGGGATATCGCCGTTTTTAGCTGTAAAAATATTGTCGTATTTTCCCAGTTCAAATCTTTTTCCATATGCGGAAAATCTTGCTATAAAAATAATCGTCTGTTGGTATTCCAAATACCAAGTTTTTCCCATTGAATAGAAATAACAGATTTGTGAAACCCATATCTAAGAAAAATATATAACTGTATTTTCTTTTTAAATATGAAGGAAAGATTAACTTCAGCTTTATCCATACTTAACCTAGTAAGGATGGAACTTGTTAAAGTCACCAAATAGTGAAAACTGAAATTACCTGTACATTACCTCATAATATCTGGTAATAACTATAACTAATTTCCACATGATTCTTAAACGGGAAGAAGCGTTTCCTTGCTTTCTAAGTAATAAACGCAGCAGAGTTTCTCAGTGTGAATCATTCGCCGGTTCTTGCGAGCTTTCCTATCATACTCTTACATCAAGACGCGTTCTCTCTGATCGCACCGCAGATACTTATATACTAAATTCTTGCTTATCCTAATTGCACTTTTTCTTTCATTCCATTCTACATATTCTCAAGAGCGTAAAATAATTAACATTCTTAATTAATGAATCTTCAATTCATGGTCTGTATTGATAACTTAGAAGATAATAGCAATTTATTTATAAACTAGATCACGTGCAAGTTTCGCGCGGAGATGATACACATTACTGAGTTTCCAGAGTCAGTATTGATTATCAGAACTGCAGAAACAAGCAGGAAACAAGTGTTTCTCTATAGTAATCGTAGATTTGATAAAGTATATAATTCTACGTCTCGTGCAAAATGTATTAAGACATTTATATCTATCTTTAGGCAAAGATTCTGACATTTTATAACTCGATGCTCTTGATTGTTCAAATTTATGGAAGCAAAATGATAAAGCTAAATGGAAGCGCCTAATTTTGAAAAGGTTTTAAAACCTTATAATAATTTTTCGAATTACTAAAGCTAAATGCGCGTACAATCTTGTAAAAATTATCATACTGTCTAGTAAAGCCACCACAGACTGTCAAAACAAAACAAAAATTACTATACTTTGTAAGAAATTTTACTATACTGTTTGGTAAATCTTCCTATAAAATATGGTAATTTTTACATGCATAACATGCATGTATCCATAGCCGCAATAAAAGTTATTATATCTTTGCAGAAGTACAGGTTATACATAATCTCTGTTAGAATTCTTTTACAATATTCAGTAATCTACAGGCTCGATGACCCACTGCAAAGAATCTTCAGATCAACAAGTATCCCCAAAAGCTAAAGAAAAAAAAAGTCTGTTCTAACGTCTCCCAATAAGAAAAAAAAAAAAGTCTTAACACCCTTATCCTTGGCCGCAGAATTGCCCGAGGTGCCGCTAACAAACGCTAAAAGTAAAGTTCGTTACAATACTCGAATCCCCCAAGAGCTCTCAGCTCCCCTCCCGGTAAGTGTGGCCGTCACCACCACCAGAAAGGATCAATAAAGACGTCGTAGTTCACGCACCCACGCTTCCTCGGCCACGAGGAAGCAGTAGTCGGTGCGGCGCGCGTCTTCCGGTCGTTCTCGAGTCGTCAAACTCCGAGAACGGCAAGGACGCGATAAAAAGCTCCGGGGAGAGAGAGAGAGAGAAATACAAATCGAGCTGCTCGTGCAGCTCCTTTTTTTTTCTCTTTCCATCTGAAGGAGATGGAGGAGTGGGTGGGCGAAGGAAAAGAGCTGCGGCCGACGAATGAGAGAGAGAGAGAGAGAGAGAAAAGGCCTGGCTTGACATCAGCCGCTATTCCAAGCTCGGTGACGCACCGCGTTCGTCACCCGCACATAGAACCGCATGTACATACCGTTATAGAGCGCTTTGGAAATTTATAGGAGGGATTCTCGCGAGTGGAATCGAGCTTTGATACATTGCGGAGGTGGCGTGATAAATGGTAGAGGGCTTTTTATGATCGACAGTGAAAAGTTATTTACGTCGGGTGTACTTAACAGTCTGGATGTATTAGACTTTTAAAATTTCTTGCTTTATAGTACACCTCGAGCAATGTTTACTCTACTTATTGTTTGAAAACAGAGAGCTTTCGGAGAACAAGAAAGTAGTTACATTCATTTGAGTTACGCTGTATGAAATGATCGATAATTAATGTCTTAAATATAAATTTTGCAGAATTACGTGTATTCTTATAACATATAATTCAGCGAATGAATTTGACGAAATAAAAGCCGCAAATGTATCGTGCGATGTGTAAACACTTGAGGTGTTGCTTTTTTGCAGTCACTGACCGCCCAACATTTTTGTCCGACCCAATTAAGTTTTTAAACTCCTTTCCGTAATTCATCACGCCACGCTGTCACCTAATAATAAGTTTAAAGTAAACAAATCAATGAGCTATCGACTATATGCATACTAAGTCCAATATAGTTTACCTTTGCGTCGTGAAACGAAATTAATTCTGGTTATTATTAGAAAAAAAATGAGCTTAAAAACGTATTAAGCGAAGCAAAGGATTTTTAGAAAATTTCCGATGTTCTAACGTTAAATATTACTGAATAAAAATACCGTAAAAGAGACTGAAAATCCAGAAACTTTCACTGACCGACTGCAAGTTTTATTATAGAATCTTGGCATTATTGGAATTCAATCTGACTTTATGGAATTTTCACATTCTTCATTTATTTACTTATTATTTCTCAATCTTCTGTAGTACTCGGAAATTAATATTCTAAAATTTACTAAAAAGTTTTTTTTTTTCTTTTTTTTTTTAACCAAAATTCTATAAATTATTAGACTATTGTTTCGGTTTTTTTTCTTTTTTTTTTTACCAAAATTCTATAAATAATTGGACTCTATTGTTTCGGGTTTTAGGTCAAATTAGACGTATACACATACATAATTTAATTTTCTTGTGCTATAAAAACTTCAAGATGTATAAAATTCTAAAAAAAACTTGAAAGTTATTCCTTGCTCTAACACTGTCGCAGTACATGCGACGTTGCGCTTTTGCATCGATGGAGGTAGACAATATCGCAGCACCATCGATGCAACCCAGTAACGCGTTCGCCGGGCTTTGTAGAATGGATATTCTCTTTTTTGTTTTACTATTATTCGCAAGATAAAAATATCGGAAAATTTTCATATTTTTTTAACACAGCGCCACCAGAGAAAGGGAGGTACTGAAAATTCAACGGTTAAGTGAAAAAGTAGGTTATAAATAAATAAATATGAATAAATGAATGTAAATGGATGTAATAATATTATTTTTGGTTTTTATGTGTAACAAGAAATGCGTGGAAAGGTTTCGAAAGAATTTAATTCAGTAATTTACTTAAATTGTTTATTTATAAGATCTAAAAATTTAAAAATATTGGGTTTGATATTTAAGAAATACTGAGTTTTAAAGAGAAAATGTTCAGATGATATGAATTACACAATAGTTATAGAAAATTGTTCGCAAGGTAGAAGCTTGTAGCTTTTAACGCTGTTCCGTTGAATCAGGGGTAAACGTCGTTACAAAAGTAGGTTAGCAGTAGAAATGCTGGGCGGAAAAATTATAAAAATTGTCACTGGAACAGGCGGAGTTTCTAATTTAATTGCCGCCTGTTTAAAACTTTTTTAAGCTCAGAGTAAACTTTTCTATTTTTGTACTATTTTTTAACTTTAGCATGAGAAGGGAAGATGTAGGATTTCAGAATACGTAACTTTAAAATTCAATGTATCGAGGAAACGAAGATCTTCATCTTTAAAAATTGCAAAAGTTTCTTTCGTTTGAATAATATGTTTAAACGTCTTATATTCAGTCTTCTCGAGAACCTTTCACCAACTTTATGAAGAATCCTTTCTTTAACTTTAACTTGGTAACAACTTTAAAAGCAGCTAAAAAGAATGTAAAATATTCAAAATGTCTAATCGAATTATTAAACGTTGAAAATTTTGCAAGTTCTATATAATAAAACTAATCTCTTTCTTACTCCTTTCTCTGGTGTGAAAAAAGATATTCTTTCGTTGCATTTAATATACATCCATGCTATCAACGTTTTATAATCTCATATGATGTAAAATTAACGTTGCAATGCGATAACTCGATGGGATTAATGTTTTCCTTAAGTTAATGAAAACTTTTATTTGCACGTTTTTTTAGTGTAGGTTGATCCTTGACTTATCCTTGCCCCAATTGATAATTAGATAACGTGGATTTCTTTCCGCATGGAAACTGCTCCATCATTCTTACATAAAGTTTCTATGGAATCTTATTCAAAATCCAAACCAAGGGAGAATATTTACATTGCTAATGAGACATGAAATATGCGTATCAGCACGAATATGTAAGTTAATGATCTTTATTCAATTTGTCAGAAATATACATCTAATCTCGTTGCGGAAGAATAAATCAAGTTTCGTGATAGTTATTTTTAACACGTAATATTTTACTATATCTGATTACTTATTTCAATAAATCATCGTTTAGAGATTCAGTTATTAAAAGGTCAATTTGTTTAGAAAATATGTTTAAAACCAGATATTTTTGAAAAAGATTCTTTAATGTTCGGTATAATCTTGTTCAATTTTACATGCCACGTTTTGTACAGTAAAAATTCTGCATAAAAAAAAACAAAATTACAAAATTACCCGCTTACAATCTAAAAATTAACCCAATTCAGAAAAACGCCCGCGTCAACGACAACAATTCTCTGCAATTTAAGTAATTCCATACACCGACAGCAACGAAAACCATTCGCCGTTTTCCGATAACGGCTTTTTCGCTCCAATTTCCAAAACGGCCTAATTTTAGCCATATCACTGGTCAAAAGGGCCTCCGTTGTATCGAGTATTTCAATCAGAATGCGTCGACAATACGAAATACATCGAATGACAATCATACCCCAGCCGAAAGGCATTCGAAATTGAGCCTTCCCGTACATGCCGTTCCAAATACCGTACCAGGATTTGTCCCGGACGCGGCCGCAGACGCATAAGCTTGACCAATCGGCCAAACTGAATGAGGATTATTAGCGGGCGAAGTTGTGAATGGGTCCCCGGGTGTATTCGCGCGTATGCGTTCGGTAGCAATGGACGACGCGTACACAGTTAAGTCGTGCATAACTCGTGCGAGGATGCTGGCCGGTCTTGTAAGAGACAGATGGAAGAGAGAAAGAGGCGAGAATGAGACGGGACTTTCGCTTCGCGGACGTTGCGCCAGGAGGATTTAAATAATTTATGACTTTTTGTTATTGGCGCTTCTTGAATTGTTCGTGCGTGTTAAACTGACGCGTAAGATTGAAGAATTGAAGTATTCAATAAAGTATTTTGAATTTTCATTGTATAATATTGAAATATTTAAAGCAGTCGTGTGTCAAAAAGGAAGGCGTTTAAAGTCTTTAATATTAATGTTATTACGGCATTAATTTTTAATATTAATGTTACAAAGTTTAAATCATCAATACAATTTTCTTTAAATCTTTAAATAATAAATATTAAAAAAATTTTCAAAACTTAAATATAAGTATCAAATCTGACTAACTCTAAAATCATAATTTTTGCAAAGTTCGAACGACGAAGTAATTTGTAAATACAAATCTATTTTAACAAAAATGCCTTACGTAACTTAAAAAAAATAATGGCTCCTTATCAATTACCGAAAAAGCATTCTCGGATTCAATCGAACTGCCCCCCGAAGGCTGCGCCGAAAATCAGAGGCTGAACGCTCGATTTTACGACGTAGCGGTTCGAGGGTTGAGCAACGGCCGGGTTATCCGGCAGTCTCGCATCACAGACGAGCATCGCGCGTGCCGGGGATTAGGTAATCCGGAGCTCTGACGAGAATAGGGGCCAGCGGCACAATCGCGCGCGCTCGCACACACACACACGCGCGCGCGCGCGCGCGCACACGAGGGACTTTCGTGGCTCTCTGCGGGTAATAACGACGGTAATGACCTTGGCGCGGACGTGTAGCCGACGCATAGCGGATTTCTGATGCGGGGATGGACTTGAGCCAGTTGGACCTCTGCGGCAGTTACGGACCTGGTCGTTGATCCTTGACGAATGGATATTCGGCTGCGGTCAGTTTTTCTTTTGCTATCTTCTGGCGCATCGCCGGACTCGTCCGATACAAGGGATCCGCTGTTGTGGATCTTTTTTTGGCCGCAGCGCTGATTGGGATTATTACTCATTGTCTTGGCCTGGGAGGAGAGGCGCAGATTGTTTCTTTGCAGGAGGCTCAACTTGTTAGACATTGGTTTAGTTTCAATTAAAATTGTTCGATTTTACTAAAAAGTGAGAAAGAAAGTTACAATTTTTAAATGACTCAATATTGTTCTGTAATACAACAGAAAATAATTTTTAATTATTTTTTTACTTGAAAAATAATAAAAATTGTTACTGTTTCCTGAAACAAAAGATTTCATTTTTAAGATTTACTTTCATTACTGCTGAAGAATTCTAAACAGTAAATATTATTAAAAATGAATTCAACAATAATTAAATTTCTTACAATTACCGAACTCAATTATAGTAGATTGCAGAAAGGTAAAGTTGTTACAAACATGTCTTTTCCATTTGCGCGCGAAAATACACAGAGGAAATGTAGAACGTTTCATGTAGACGTTTTACGTGGAATAGAGTATTGACTATCGTTTTATTTACCCAACATGCGATGTTTTATAGTTTCTTTAAGCTGTTACGTACGTAAACCTTAATTGAAAGAAGTAAGTGTGCATAATATCGATAAATAAAATTGAATATTTCGTAAGTTTTTCGATGATTTAACGAAAACTAATAATCACAAAAATATATTCTTGTTTTTATATCTTTAGTTTGTAAATTCACTTTGGAGTCGAATCTTGAGAAAGTGATAGAAGGAAAACTTTTATTCACTAATTGTAGTAAATGTTTTCAATGTGTCGAAAATATAGCATAAATCTTTTGTTAACAAGATTGCTCTCTGATTTCTACCAAGTTCTGTAACTTTTCTAACCCAATCATCTCCAATTAAACTGAATACAAACTAATTGGCTATCGAGTAAGTTCAGATTTCAATTAGAGCGACGAGTACTTCTCCAGAATATATCCATATTGTTAGTAGATATTAGATTGTGAGAGAAATTCGGTGTCAGAGTTGAATAGGGCTCAGAATTTCAAATTTACGAGACATAAATGACGACGGTAAAATTAGATTGATTTTAATTTACTTAATGAACAAAGGTAGACGTGTCTTATACCAACAGTCAATTTTACCCGATTCGAAAAGCATTCACATCCACGCAAATGCGAATAAACCTCCGCAAACTCATTCGCTGCTAATTTGCCTCGAGGGTAATATGAGAATTAATGTTTCGGCATTGAGCATTCGACGGGGCAAGACAAACACATATTGCTAAAACCAACATCCTAAAACGAATGAACGCTTCGGGCTGTGCACGCACACGTACACGCACCCACACGTACCTGCAGCTTAATGCAGTGTTCGTGAACATTGAATACCTGCAAGCCACCTGTGGCATTTGAGAGCAGAAACCGGAGGAAGAAGCCTGCCGCGGGTTATTTTGTCACCCTCCGTTCTCGCGCTTACAAAAGGTATGTAACTGACACGTGCAGTCACCGACTGTAGGACCACTCGACTGTTTCCCACCTCTTATTCCCGATTACGAAGCAATGAAGAAGAAGCTAACAGTGCGAAATTAATCTCATTAGGTGGCGGGTGGTGCATGAGACAAATCGCTTTGCGATTAACCAACCAGATGCCGCGCTCAACCTTTCACAATTACTCTTTCCAATTGCGCCATCGTCGGACCACAATGCGCCTCGTTTAGCCTGGCCTTTTACTCGTTTCTTTTTTTTTTTTTTCCTTTTTACGCTTTGAACGCTAGAGGGCGCTGCGATGCGCGCGCGCGAGAGAGAGACCCATTGTATTTCGTACGCGAGCGAGTGAAAAGGGGTGGCTTCGTTTATTTCTCGGGGTCGTATCTTCACCCTCCGCTGCCCCCCCCCCTCTCCGCCACACTTTTTTCTCATTATTTGAGAGCTGAATGGCGTGTGAGGAGAGGAGAGAGTATGGGCGGTTGGTATTGTGAGAAAATGGGGACTGCCTTGAAATGTTTCATCCCTTTGCGAGGGCGTAGATTAAGGCAAATGATGAATTTCTCGCTCGTGTTTTGGAGCTCTCGCGAAATTTTTCAATATTATGCCCGCGCTAAAGACTGCGAATGCTGATGATGCTGCTGGCGTTGCTTTTTTTTTTATTGTTGTGCGGCGCTCATTAGTAACTTGTCGACTATAATTAGTTTTTCTGTGCGGTCATTAAGGCATTCATTACAGTGCTTATGTGGGTTTAGTTTGTGGCGAAAGCTCATTTTAGCTTTTTTATTATATTTTTAGCGGTACATTATCTGGATCACACATTAAAGTCCTGAATAAATGTACCTATATGTGTAATATTTTTTTATTTTTATGAAAACTTTGTTGCAATCTTCTTAATTAATTGTAAATAATTTTCTGAGCACGCAATGTTTCAGAAAGATGAACACATTCCGTAATAATTAACGTTTGCGATAAAATGGATAAAAATAATGTGCTAAAATAATAATTGATTTGTTATTTATAAGTTACTTTAAAAACTTAATTTTATTGTCTATTTAAATTATTACGTCTTCTTATACTTAGATTCTCATTCGAAACAGTATATTATAAGCTCTGAATGCATTCGGGACATGCTTCAAAAGTCATCAAGATGTTTGAAGAGACGAGAATTCAGTTCCTCTTTTTTTAAAGCGCTTTTTCGTGACGAACGCCGATGTTTTGCTTAATCAAGCGCGAATCTCGGTTAAAGGGTTCACGGGGCAAAAAAGAAGGTTGATATAGGAATGGATGGCACATCGTTTACTGACCGAGCTAAATTCCAATAGAAGGTTATTTGAAAGGAAAAAAAACGATACTAAAGCAATATTCGTCTAGGCACGCTTCGTCGCTCGCGAAATTCGTCCAGTTTATTTACCTGTTTCCTTGATACTCGATAAATATACTCCCGGGAAAATGTTTTTGAATTACGATAATAGAACTTTTATTTACGTCTAACGAATTCGATGGATAATGGATTGTGTTTATATGAACTTTTTGATTGGTTATGAAACTTTTCTGTATTTTTAACAGAAAAATACTTTATGTTCTAATTTACACACTCTACTTGTAGTTTAAATTAAAGGGTCATTGATACGGAGTATATATCAATAGAATAATTAATGTGTACAATTTTTCTTCTACAAAAAATTAATAAGACCCTTACAACAATTATTTAAAAGGTTAAAAAAAAAGGCACACTCTTTGAGATCTTCCAAAATGCTTTTCATGTCATCTTTTGAACAAATGAAACCTCATTAAGTTTAAAAATAAAATAGTCAGGGAATCTCAAAGAATCCTCTCTCCCTCGAGTCGAATCGCAAAAAGCAGCTCTCCACGACTTGAAAAGCGCCACGAACTAAGAAGTTCTGCTCTAAACGGAAAAGCTTAGGATCCAAAAGCGCACTGCAAGTGCGCAAGAGAGCTTGCTCTATCATCGATCGTTTCTCGCCCTTTTTCGCTCCCTCTCGAGGCTCTCCGCCATCGATAACTGCCCTCTCTCTCTCTCTCTCTCTCTCTCTCTCTCTCTCTCTCCTCTCTCGTACGGCGAAACAAAGTGTTTGTCTGAGTAGGCAGCAGAGGAAGGTCGGGAAAAAATTTGGCAGCTTCAAGGCTGAGTCGCCTCTCCTCTGCCTCTGGGGGGATGCGCGAACGCGTGCCAAGGTGCGGAACTGGCAGGGAGGGGTCGCATGGCTGCAGGTGTTGCGCGCGCCTCCGACGATCAATATTTCATTGGAGCATCGCGGCTCGCTCCATCTCCCTCTCGCTCTCTCTCTCATTCTTTCTCACTCTTTATTTCGCTCTTTTATTCCCTTTTGCTCTTCTTTGAAAAGAGCGCATCCTCTGCTCTGTTTCCAGCTTTATTTCGCTTTTATTACTTCGGCGCTTATGCGCGCCTCCGCTGGATGCGATGTATGTGTGTTTATTCGTTGGTTAAAGCGAGAAAAGGCGCTGTTCTCTGGGAATGGCTCGCGCTGCAGGTCCCTCCGAACTCCCGAATGAAGGGATACCGGAGAGAAGATTTCTGGTTTATCGGCGTTTCATTGATTGATGAAGTGATCTTTTTTAATTCGTTATTTCTATTTCCATACACGCTGCGTTCTAGAACAGCTTCAATTTTCTCATTTTTCTCTGGCAAACATATTGATGCGATTTAATTAAGAATTTAAACAGTAAAAGAGTGTAATTTCCTGTACAGAATATTATATTATATTAAAAAGTTTTAATTAAAATAATTGTAAATCCTTCCTTAAAAAATCCATGAGATGTAAATTGAAGCTCATCATGGAGCTTTGTGATTGGTCTAGAGCATATACATACGTATGATACGTATAAAATTTTACGTATATTACATTACGTATATACGCGG